>DWJN01004307.1:0-12539 GCA_018248895.1 Carystus phorcus
ATAAGAGTGTCCATACCGTAAAATTCGTTAATTCAAAAATAAGTAACGTCTGGGGGCCCTGGGATCTTAGACTATAACTAGACTCGCTGCTACTAATTGATATGCTGGTCCTGACGGTATAGTTTGCATATTTACCGTCGAACAAACAATTCGAAATTTGCTCGAGCGATTGTTAAGTTTACCCTGCCTCTACAGGAGAATTCAGCCTATCCCTAATTTCCATGTTTACTTATTATTCACAATATTTACTAGTGCGATTTGCTACGTTGAATATTATTCAACGAACTCAATATTATCTATACTACATCGGTAAGGTTAAGTTATCCACTATCCATAGTTTTCAAATGGTATAAAAATTTTGTAAAGTCTTGATGGATTTTGATAATGCGAACGAAACATAGTGGTTATAGTCTCAAAACCAACAAGTGCTGCCACGTAGCGGAAAAAATACGAGGGGCAAAATCTACGAGGCGGCGCGGCGCATGATAGTTACACAAAAAATATGAAACAATGATATCTAGCAATGTGTATATTTGGAATCCGTGGCTTGTGCATAAGTGTACTATTTTCTTGTGCCTATTGTCTCGCTAGTCTTGGAACGTTCTAGAATACAGTGTGGCGTGGGTTTACAAAGACCAATCCCAAATTTTGTAAGTAACCGAAATATTTCCTCGCATGAAACAACCAATATTCAAAGCAGCCTTAATTTTGTTAACATTCCATTCTAGTTCAATCAATTGTTTGGGAACTATTTCGTTCATCAGTTCCACATATTCCTCCGCGCATGCTGGATTAAATGAACAATGTTCCCGAAATACAATTTGTAGTGAGGCGTTTGTTGTTCAAAACGTGGAATTTCGTCGACATCCCTGAGGGTTATTTTGTGGGGCAACCATCAACAGACTTTAATCCTTATGGAACACGATGGTAAGGAATTTTTCATATATTTTTTTAATCCGGCCAAGTACATTTGGCAATTTCTAAATTCCATAGAAACAATTGATATATATCTATATTTTATTCGGCCGATAAACGAGCATACGAACGAGCTGATGGTAAGTGGTCAACGTCGCCTATGGAAACCGGCCAAGAAAGAAGAACTTATTTGTAAAAAGAAAAAGAAGAGCGAACACAGACTAATCAATTTATCTTCTTTATGTTGACACAAGTTGCTGTTAATTGTAAAGTCATATCTTAACTAACTAACTCTTTTACCGATATCAGTCTCGCCGTGACCATGATCCATATAACTGGGTCGAAATATCGGTAAAAGAATACAGATCTCGTGAGTACCCGCTACAATTGAACTCAACATTTCATTCCCAACACATCCGCAATGAAAAAAATTTAAAATCATCATATCTTATTCTTTCATAAAATTTGGCTTGTTGGTAAAAACAAGCCAAGTAAAACCTTGTCCTTCAATTCATCCATCCTAAACTATTATTATAAACATTGTTGTTGCAAGAAAAAGAGAGGATTTTACCTTCCCAAAATATACTTCGCAGTTTTGTGCGTGCTAAATATTATGTGGATACTTCGAGGTTTCGCGGTGCAAAAAATCCATTTAGTTTCGGCCTTAGAGATAAGCAACGATTATCTTTATATTCTGAAGTAGCTAGAGAACATCAAAACAATGACTCAGAGATTTAAAACCAGCTTAACAATCCATTCAAATTTCCGTATCAGAAATGAATGAATGAAGATCGTATACATATGTATATTTCTGTTGTTGTATAAAGAATGCCGAAGGACTCAATTATAATTTTCTTATTTAAAAGGCACTAGCTGTATATCTGTACCTAAATGTCAGTAAATTATATCAGACATGAGTCCAATTCATATAATTTTGTTACCAAAAACTTTTTTATAGAATTCTGAACAAAGTTGTTGAAGACATCAGTGCTCTAACTCTTACCATTTCAGAATGCAGAAAGGACAAATAAACAAACATAAATTTTTATATATGTATACATACTACACTATATTGTTGTGAATTTTGGTTAAATACTAGGCAACCAACATAAGGATAATGAATAAGTAGAATAACCCATAACCCGTAAGTCTCGGAATCTAAACTTTAGGCCAACAAAAAGAAGAAATCTTTACTGTTATACTTACAACATTTTATTAATATTGAATTGTAACAATCTCGCTCTGTCGTTGAACAAAAACTCGTATGCTAAATTGTTTAACTTATATAAGTCGGAAAAATCCGACCTACGATAAGTATTAAAAGCCATTAAGTACAATACATTACTTTGTTCAACTTATTTGTATTAAGAAAAATAAGTCCGGACTTTTCACAAGTTAATAATGACACCAGAAACTTTTACGGCCCACAGGATAATCCGCATGTCTGTCAATTCGTCGGTTCGTGGGGTATATCTGTTTTTCTTCCAACTTACAGAACGAAAATACTTCGTTCGATACGAATAATATCGCCGTATTGGGCCGGACTAAAATACATCCAATCCCATGTCGGCAGATAAAACTTCACGTTAAGACTACTCTATAATTATTACGTCGTTAATACTATCACTGGTATCTTTCCGTGAAGTCTGTTTGTTTGAATCAGCCGTTAAATGAGCCAGTAATTTCTCTTTTTTCACCGGCCACGAATTAAATAATATTGCAATCTAACAATAATCGGGATAAGATAACATAAGTTATTACTTCATTCATCGGTATATCACGTATTAATCGATCGAGTAACGTCTTATGAACTGACGTAAGACTTTTTGGGTTTAATAAAAAACGCGTTTCGCTAATAACTTATTCCGAAAGCTTATAGCCAATATCAATCGCCCACCTTTGAAGTTTCAAGTGTTATCGCGACATAATAGTCGTAAAGTTATCGATACTCACGTGTCCCACAAAATATAAGTACGTAAATGGTTCCACCAATATCGTTAAAACTTCTAAGTACATTACCGAGATCGCTAACATTAGTTAATATAGGAGAGAATTTTAATAAAAGAGTCCCTACTTACTTAACAATTAACTTTCCAAAACACGCAAATATAAACGCTAAATATAACGAGGTCATCGTGTATAGTAAATATTTTTTGTACATTTTAATGTAGATAAACTTTACTAATGATACAAAAACATTTTTTAATATTGTTTCTATGTAAATGGCCGACAAACAGACGAATGACGTTCTCGTAAGTGTTTACCGCCACCTAGACACCAGCCAACAGCATCTCTGAGGCATTGTCCACAAAGAAAAGTATGTTGGCTCTCAAGTCTGAAACACCTAGTCTTTCGTCGACTGACTCAAGTAAGCAAACCAGATTCGCTTCACCATCGCCTCTTACACCACCTCTGTTACCTTCCATGGCATTGTCTTCAGTATTCCGCCCCAATAACCTTGTCTTTATTATGAAAAATTCCTTAGGTATTCCACCAACCGAAACGAACCATATTCAAATATATTCCGTCTACGTCTACCGCTGTAATAAAACATGAAGCACCAAACTACGGGTAGAACATTAAAATTGGAATAGCATTCGCGTTATTACGTATTCATAGTGAGCCATTTCTACATCATTATCCATTCTATGGTACTCGTACACCGTTATGGGTAATTCTATTTTATCGCTGTCGTCGCTACATTCATTATCGAATCGTAATTAGACAGTTAAATTCGCGTTAGTGATGTCATTCTGTGATTAAAGCGGTAATATTCAGTCTGTTCAAACCGCGTACTCAAAATAGGCGTATGGTACCATAACACATCTAATAGAAGAAGAAACGTTTATTCCATTAAACACTTACTGTAACATTAATATTTGACACATAGTTAAGGGTATAACTAAGGGTATAAATACGGATAATACGGAACGGATACGGATTAACTTAGTCCGATTACCACATAATTAGGATGCAAATAGCATACTGCATTAGATTTACTTTTAAAGTGGTATACAAAGCTGAGTCATGACTGTAATTGTGTTTGGGTTTAGTAACGAAGGTAAAGCTGTGGAACTTAAGCCCGCACTGAATAATTTAATTCCACCTGAACCCAATTTAAAATCGACGATATATCTTCGAATACAACTCTAAGGATTTGTTGACCCTATGACATAACTTGACTTTCGAAGTGTTTGTAAATATCATAAATTATACAGCAGCTTATAAGTATATGTTTGTGCAACTATTTTTACATGTTTTTTAATTATACAGTAAATTTTAACAAGAGCTGTGGAATTAAAGAAGCATACGTGGTAGCTGTGCGACACAAAAATTATCGTAAATGAAAATTATGTGACACAATCTCATAATTAATTGCACATCCCTTCGTCCTCTTCGCTCCACATTGCGCTAGCAGTGTATCAAATACTTTAAGCTTACATCAATATATAAGCTTATATCACTGGTGATATACTTAAATTTTGGATGTAGACGATAGATAGTTCTAACAAAAACTGTATCTTTATCGTTATCATCATTTATCGTTATCATCAGTTATTCATTATCATCAGTTATAGTTATTATAATGGTTATGTTGCGTTTCCTAAATGCCTGTACAAAAGTGCATAGGAAAAGACTTAAATGTGCATCATCGCTTAAGTTGCGCAGGAACTAAAAACTCAGTTTTTGTGTTATACCCTCAACATTCTGTAATCTTTGTGCTCATGTCGTGTAGCTCTGTTGAATTTGTCTATAATTCAACATTAAAATCGTTTTAAAGTGATTTTCGAGTATTATTTGGCTGATTTTGTGGCACGTTCTGTTAACTAAAGACACGTTATCTTTATCGTCATCATTAGGTTTTTGAATTTCCTTTCACGAAAAGAGGTATTCACATCAAAACACAGCCCCTTTCATTTTGTCCATTGTTTTATAGCCTAAGTGCGAATATATACGTGTATGCATCTAAATGTGTTTATCGCAAGTTCCACATAAACAAGTGTGTAAAAAATTAAGGAAACGCCGCGTACTGTAGAGATTAGGTACATACTCTATAATTACTGAAACCCGAACGATACAAAACCTCTCACCTAAAAGCTATCTATATATCAATCTGAATATTGTTTAATAATGAAACAACACTATTTGTTTACAATTTACACACGATAGAAGTGAAAATTTAAAAAAGTAACTTGCGTTAGAACTTTTAGTATTTTTTTTTTCTTATTTTTAGAGAGGACCTTTCAAACAAGATAATGTGTAAAGTATGCTATCTTATTCTTTTGTCCTATATATGTATAGGTTGGTCTCTATCGTGACGCATTTTCGTTTCATTGTGTTTCAAGTCACGATTCTAAAGAAGTTTACTTCCAAAAGTTCTAATCAACATTTTAATTTTTTATTACATTTCGATTATTACTTTTGGGTAACCGAAACTCCATTCGGGCAGAAAACGAAACTAATAACTAAACTTAAAAATTAATTAAACGATAAGCTAGCATTGTAGTCCCGATAATAATGGAATATTTTAATTCAAAGTTAATTAATCGCCATCTAGCGGCGGTTCGGTTGGATTAAAATTTCGCAGAGCACACTTCGACGAACCACTTCATAATTTACCTTAATTAATCGACCGGCGAAGTTTCATTTAGCGCACAGTTTAAATAGCGACCCGTTCTTAGGCAAAGGTTCTAGTAAAAGTTATCTAGCGATCGAGTTTTTTTTTAATTAATTATAAGTTAACGCTTGACTACAATCCCACCCGACGGTAAGCGGTGTTCCCGTCTTGGGTGGTAAAGCGCGTTAACTTAGTAGAAGCCTACTCACTCTTGACTTGAAGACATTTACATTATAATCAAACCGGAATACCGACGCTGGCAATTTATTCCAGTCCTTCGCAATACGTATTATAAATGAGGCAAAGCGCGTCGTTCGTCCCGAAGGAATATTTACAACGACGGGATGGATACCCGCCGTGCGCCGGGACGTTCGATGGTAGAATGGTGATTAGGGACTTAATTCGTGTGTTTCCTACGCACACTCTCCAAAATGCAACCTTAATTATTCTCGAGATTGGGCAATGGAAAGAGTTTGGTAGTTACTGTATATAGAGGGGACTGTAACATTACAATTATTATCTAACCTCCTGCACCGTATGATGACCGTTTTGATAATTATTATTTATGTAACTAAGCGATAAATAAGCACACCTATTAAATACTACGTTCCTAGCGAGTAACACAACTATATTTTATACTAGTGGATCCGGCAAATTTCATAACACCCTGGAACATTTGTCCTGTTTATGTAACATTTCTTATTAATTCTCAGGTCCTATTAGTCGTAGCGTTATGGTATTCAGCCGATAGCCTTCCTCGATATAGGGACTATTCAACACAAAAATATTTTTAAAAATAATTTTCAATTCGAACCAGTAGTTCCTGAGATTGAGGGTTCAACCAAACAAACAGACAAACTCTTGAACTTTATAATATTAGTATAGATTCACAAAACTAGAGATCTCAACGAAAGTTAAAGTAACGTAACCTAATGTATTATTTTTATTCCATAATATAGTATCATTTATGTATAATTATTTTGTTCGTGTATTCGTCACTGAACTCCTGCCAAAAGATTGAAGCAATTTTTTATGATTTCTTTCTGTAGTAACGCGAAAGTAATTTAACTGCACAATTTGATCCAATAGAATAGAAAATCGCAGGATAATATCTTTATATCCATCCATTAATTAATCCGTTAGTATACTTATAAATTATGAAAAGATAAGGAGAGACCCGTGTCCTACGACATTAATGGATTGACGCCAAGCTTATAATTTAGTTATAAATATTTGATTAGTATATCGGCTATAGTATAAAATATGTTGCAGAACCTCTACAGGGTCATACCTGCGACGTTTATCGCATTTATTTCAACCTCGGTGCAAATTACCTTAGAAGATGAAATAATGAATACGCTTCAATCTCTGACAAGTCATTTATTAACTATTAACTTTTCAAAAAGCCGATTATTTAATATACCTTGGTAATAACGTATTACTTTATCAGAAGCCAATGAAATGAACTGTTGTTAAAAACTTTAATTTCTTACTTTGTTTTCTTTTAAGAAGTTTTGAATTAGCAATATTTAGAAGTTCACTCGATTATTCACACTAAAAGACTTCTTGGACGTCTCCTCAAATGGAAATTTGTAATTAAATTTTTAACCAAGTTCTCGATAAAGTAAACACCTAATTTTGAAAGAACATGAAAGTGTTTCAAAATTAATAAAATTACTACTTAATTTATGTGTAAACATATTATAAAACTTAAATTATTATGTTAATTGATTTATTATCTACAGTACTTACCGATATACATATACAATCTGTACCTACATATATAGGAAACTAGCGACTCGCCCTCGCTTCGCTTCGGTAAATATTTAACATAAAAATGTTTATAGTGTGTTAACCTTAAGAGTTAGACATAATTACTCTGTCGCAGACATTTATTAAGAAATTTTAAAGGGGAACGATAATGTAATACATGATTTTTGAGTAACTTTCACCGTTTACTCAGCGCACGCAACAAAAGTTCAAAATTTTGCCGTTTTCGCAATATTCTTTGTTTCTGCTCCTCTCCTATTTTTCTAAACGTGCTGTTGTGTGTAGTGGTGTGCCAGTGATCCAGGTGCAGCCTTGGGTGTCTCTTGAGTACCATGCGTACACAGGACATTACAAGTCCTATATATTAAACTAGATGTATCCGGCGCGCGTTGCTACGCATATCAAAAATTCAACATTTCAACTGTAACTCATCAACCATGTGTCCGATCGATATAATTTTGGTACCTACTAAAACCTTTATCAGAGAATTCTGAACAACTTTGCTCAAGACCTCAATGCTCTATCTTCAACCATTTCAGAGTCTATAAAGTACATACAGACAAACATTCATTTTTATATATTAAGGAGATGATGGGGACAACCTGACGAACTGCCGTACGAAGGGCCAGGACCCTTCCCAACGAGGCAAAATTAGAGGCGATAGATCTCTCCTTCAGGACTGGCGATGCATTGGTGACTCCTCTGTGTTATCCACTGTACCCACGACACGGGGAAACCTAGTGTGGGTTTATGAGTGTGTAGGGTTTATTTATTAAACAGGAAGGTATTCGATAATGAACAATACAATATTTACATCTCGTATCTACGAGAGAGAAGATCGCTTAGATATTGTTTCTACATTATTCATGTGTACATTGCTCTATAGAATCTTAACGTAGCAAAGCCCAACATACGGCAATAGAATTGAAATGTCGGAAATGCTCTTAGCCGTTTCAGATATCAAATCCGATGTTATGTGCTGTCATAAGGTATCGACAGAGCCGTAACCTATTTCTTTTAAATGGACAGATAAAAGCTCGTTCCACTTGGTTGAATCGTTATTTTTCCGGAACATGGTTTAAAATATACGTTATTATGTAGCACATAATTATTTGACAGTTCCAATTTTTTAAATATATTACCATGCTTACGAAGCGTAAAAATAAAAATTAACATAATAAAAGTTTTAATGGCCAATGATGAATAGGCGTATAAGCTTAAATACGTTAACATCTGTCTATTTTTAATGTTTATGGTACTAAATCGTCATTCGTTCATGAACGAGGCGCAATAATATATTATCCGTCATAAAGTACGTTGTAAACCTATTTCAACTAAAATATCACTTGTGTCAAAACGAGATAACGCATATTTTATACCTAAAACAACAACAATTTAAAATATGGATCATATTTTTTATGACAACGTAAATCTATAAAATTCGCCGCGCGATACCCCAAACTAAAACTAGAAAAGAGATTTGACAGTAGCTATTTTTTTAGTGGTATTAAGGAAATTTAACTTTATGGACTGTGTGAGATTGAAATACTAGCTAAATTACATATTTATTTTCATTTCGTAATAAAAAAAAATTAACGAAAAAAATTTAAAGCAATATTTTTTTTTTTTATATTTACTCATTGATAAAAAAACGAATGTAAATTTACTTATTACGTAATGCACATCAAACCCCATTTGATAGTCATAACATAAGGACCGTTATGGAATTGATAAAACACTTTTTGTAAAGCTCGCCATAATGGATTAAAAATGGCGGCAATTAGATAAACGTGCATCGGCACGAGAAAGAAATGTTTGTGCCAAATTTCAGCTCAACCGGATACTAGAAATTATGTTAAATTTAACATACGAAATTTGATTACAGACAAATACCGGAC
Organism: Carystus phorcus; assembly: GCA_018248895.1. Lineage (NCBI taxonomy): Eukaryota > Metazoa > Arthropoda > Insecta > Lepidoptera > Hesperiidae > Carystus > Carystus phorcus. The sequence continues at coordinate 9,202 of DWJN01004307.1, forward strand.
AGGTGAAACTTAAAAAGCTTGTAAAAACATTAAGTCGAGTACGACACATTGATGTACATAATAATGTGTTGAATTGAATTTATTAATGTGTTTAAAACTCTCAAGTTAATTAAAATTTTAATAGAAACCATTTGCATGTACCGCAACCACGGTACAATACAGTAACAGAAAACTGAATACCGAAGCCAGTGAAGTTGTATTTTATCAACAAAATATGTCCATAAATTTGAAGTGTTCGTAATGTTTTGTTATATCGAAATGTATGTGTGAAACGCGGTACGGTGAAAATAGTCGATGTAAACGTCCAATACCCTGCGCAAAATATTAACGTAAATTGAAAAATCTGTACGAAAATGCAAACTGTTATACGTAGCCTGACAATAACTGTTGCTTTATATTTACTAGTAACTAGTTTACGAATCTTATGATGATAAGAGATTCCGGTCGCCCATGAACTTCTGGAGCATCAAAGAGGAACCGATCAAGAAAGAAGAGTGAAGAACGAGAGCAGAAAGAGAAGAAGAAAAACATATTTACTGCGCCATAAATAAATACATGGTACTTATTACAAAATGTGTATTTGCAGTGTTTATAAAGTTATTTAAATATATGGTTGCATAGGTACTATACTTTTCTGAGGAAAAACGTCGCGCTCAGAGTAGGTGGGGAGGGGGTTTATTTTCTGTACCCACACGCTGATATTCGTCGTGGTCGGCAATTATATACTGTATAGTAAAGTTCTGGCTTTCAAGCTCCCAGCTTAAACACCACAATGTTTGGCGGCTGACTGAAGCTAGAGTGAGGTAGCTAGCAGGTGGACTTTATTGAATCCTCCTCATCTTCCACGTAGTATACTCGATAATAGAAATTGTAATTCTGAGTTCAAAGCTACGAAGACAACTTTTCAAAACCACGAGACCCTAATAGTGTAACATTTTATAAATACTAAAGCTTTAAAGCCTTATTTTACAGTAGCAAAAAGTTTCCCGACAATTCAATCGTACAGTATCTACATTTGAGGGGCGAGTGGCGTAACTAAAGATGAAATTCTCAAGAGGGATCGATTTTCTTTGTACTTTATTCCAGAAATAGCGTATTTCTGTCGAATCACGTTTGACGGTTTGAATGAATGTGATTTGAAAGGTGTTCAAGTTATAATATGAGGGCGCGTACTGAAAGAAACATGTATAATTTTACATCGCACCAGTCATCAACGATTCCATTCCTCTGATGACAATGAGTCTTTCTGCTTAAAGTGCTTTTTTTACACATAAGTTAATGCTTGACCACTATCTTGCCTGATGGTAAGCAGAGATGCAGTCCTGGATAGATGATGTTTATTCACTGTTGTCTCAAAGATACCTACGTTATAATCCAACAAAAACACTGATGCGAATAATTTAGTTTGAGTTCCAGGCATTAAGGCAATTATTTATCAAGGGGAAACAATTAATAAAGAAACTAGTTTGAATTTCCTTATATTCGATAAACGAGTATACTAACCACGTAATCTGCACTGGAGCAACGTGGTGGCGTATGCTCTAGACCTCCTCAGTAATGAGAAGAGACGCATACTCAGTAGTGGGCCATTAATGGGTTGAAAGCAACCATGTACTAGTCTTTGTCACGGACGTTTTAATGACAAAATAATAATTACGACTTTTTATGTAACTAGTCAGAAAGCGATTAAGACGAGCCATATGGTAGTATGGTCGCTGTCCCCCATGGAAATCAGAAATACAGAGGGCGTCACTAGCGTGTTATTGGTCATGACGAAGTGAGAACAAAGAAAGAAAACGACGAATCATTTGGTGACTAACTCAAACAAGGGTCGTAGATAAGTAAGCGAGCTTGACGGAAAAATATTAATATCAATAATAGTATCCATAATAATGATATTGGTAACATATTCCTTACATAATTCCTACCAAACAAAAAGCGCAATTGTAACCTACATACAACTATTGCATATAATTTTCCATATTACAATATGACGATAAACTCTCACCTGCGAAACAATTTTATATTAGAAATTCTTCTGGTTACAAGCAAACAGGGCAAAGGGAGAACATATTATATTAATAATTTCGCGTGACGGTACCCCGCCAGTGCCGCGGTGGTTTAACTTGTAATTACGGTTGCCCACATAAAACGTTATCTTTATGAATTTCCACGCATCGGGGGATTAGCTCGGTTTCTCTTTTAGTACCTACACCTATGTTTATGTAAACATGTGCTTACGTTATAGCCATATTATACAAATACATATTGCTAAGATTGTTGGATGAAAATCCAACAGATGGCGCTAGTGACTCGCTCAACGGGTATATAAACCCTTTCACTTGCAGTGTTGGAGCAGTCTGTATTTGGCCATCTAAGACGTCGTAATCAGATTGGTTTTAGAAAAATGTATTATTAAAGTTATTCCCTTAATATTTTTGTTGCAATTAAATTAGTGATGTTCAATTTATTTTGCTTTAAATGTTATTTTTTAACGCATTTTATTTCTGTTTCCAAAAAATAAATATATTAACCAGAGGACACGGCATACATTGTCCTGGAACATATAGTGTATGTTAACTCTACTTGTCTTCTTATACTGAATGTGTATCTATATACATATGTAGTTTCGTTCTACTACAAAAATGACAAATTTATTTATTTATTATAAATAAATTAAAAGTAAAAAAACTTTTTAAAAACAACCTTTTATTTAAATTCCCTAAAAAGAATAAAATAAACTTTTCTATAAAACTCTTACTATCAACATATAACGTCATTACACAATTTATATGATTACACTGCAAGTTAAATAAAAGCTTTTAAAATAATATATACATATAAATTTTTAAGAGGAATGATATATTTTCAGTTAAATTTTATGTGATGTAAAAATATATCCTTAATACAGCAGCACTTTGCAATAAAGATCACTAGTTTTTCGAATTGAGTTACCCACTTCACCCGCTGAGTACTTGTGATATAAATACGAGATATATTTATGGCAAAATGATTCACGATCTCAGATTATACAAACACGCTGGTATTATTTTGATGCACCCGAGTAATACGCATACAAAGTGCATACTACTGACCGGCCATGTTGCCACAGAGCTGTTACACTATAGAACTGACTGCGATTGTCTTTTTACAAGATATTTTTTCACTTGCTACGTATATTTGTTTTGGGTGGAGACGAATAAAATTGGAGAGGAAATGAAACAAAGTATTAACAGAAGAACAACCTGTTTGAAACTATTCTTTAATTGATTACCGCCACCAGGTGGCTTAGACTCGAGGATAAATAACCCTGCTACTACACCAACAAATATACACAA
>DWJN01004308.1:0-12538 GCA_018248895.1 Carystus phorcus
GATGCGTGCACGGCCTGCGGGAAGCCACATGCAAATCTTACATGTGTAACCTGTTGTATATGTTATAAAATTGGTGTAAAGCTCCTGCAGCGGTTAAATAAAATTGTGACCAACATTTAACTGACATGTTAAATATATTTTTAAATTGTAAGGAGTAACAAATTACTCGACGTCATTAATTTGAGTGGATCATGTGACATTACTTTGTAACGTAATGCGTGACGATTCGTCATGTACCTTGTAACGCGAAGTGATTATTATTAAACAAATGTGACGTGTTAACGTGACCCGTGACCGATAGCCAGCTTCCAAAATAATTTATGTTTGTGTAGTCACTTCGTGAAGTATATCCAGAATATTCCTAACATGTATAATTTGTTTTTGCATCTCCACACTGTGTTTTGGACTTTTAAACACGCATGTAAAGTTTATCTAAGGTGGGGAGATGGGGAGAGAGGAATATGTTATGTATGTATAGTCCAGAGTCTACAGCGAAGCATCATTTAAGTGTTTGTTTGTTGGTGGCAGGTATGGGCGGTGAAGCGTGTGCGTGTGCGCCGGCGCCAGCGCGAGCGCCTGCGCCCGAGCCCGACCAGCTGTACGACCACCACTCGTCCGAGGAGGAGTTGGAGGTGAGATACCACTCAATAACACGATCAATGTCGTTTGCTTCACCTCGGGAACATCTAACGGTTACACTCAATGCTGACGAGACGTCCACTTACACGAAACGAACTCAAATTTTCGAAGACACATGACGATCGCTCGGTGATGCAAAAAAATAACGCTACCAACACTTATGAGGTTCTATAACGCTCACTTGGATTTGACATTTTTGGATTTGGATTTGAGACACGGACGCACACTCCTCATTAAAATTTCTGCCTCGCTGGGAATCGAACCCTTCAAACGACGATCCATTACGGTAGTGTCCATTACACTACACGGGTCATCAATAAGTAATATGTCAATTCTAAAAAGCGTCTAAACGAACATAGAAGTCGGCACGTTTTCGACTACGATATATTATTATGTGCCCCCCGCGCCGCTCTAGAAAAAACTGGCATTCCTTTTCACACCACCGCCGCGTCTAAATGTGATGCTGACGAGTGATAGTTTATACGAGACTAGTACGATCAAATACACTTGCGTTATTGTTCGGTCCCCGAGAAACACCATAACAAAATGTTGTTCCTAAGTGCAAAGTAGTAGAGTCTGATTCCACTACTATCACCGTCTGCGAAATCGGTCCATTCTACATATTATTTATTTTATTCTGTAGCCAAATGGTGGAAACGATTGGGCCACGACATATCTAAATTATAGATAACAGTTCCGAATGAAACCATTATACCCCCTGAGCTAATTAAATCAATTGAGAATGTTTCTCATCAATCGAATGATTATTCTGTATGTTATAGACCTACATAAGTTCCTTTCTTTTGTCCTCTAATGGATTCGGGTCGATTATCCGTCAGCTTCGTTTTGTCTTTTACTTTTAATTATATCCTCTTACAGATTGCTATTGTACTTTGCAATACGTTCTTTTACTTTCTTTGAAATTTTATGCCACTTCTATTCTTTAGTGAAAATTGTACATTTTTTCTAATACCTTGACTCTATTGCGCAGATATCGGTCTACTCAAAATTACCAATTAATGCTTATAATTTTCAGTACATAATTATGTCCAAGTGATCAGCGATCACTCTCAAGTGACTAATGAATATCAGATTATCTTTTCGCGTATCTCGTGTATAATATTGGTAGAACCTAAACACATTTTTTCCTACTCACGGTTACAGGCAGCACTAAGATACTATTCGATACGATTAAATGTGAGCTACGTTTTAAATTTAAAGAAACAAGACGTCAGAGATGTTTCCAGAAGAAATAAATTTGATAATGGCGGTTGTTTATAGAGAACTTGATCCGAAAGCCATTCAAAATATCATGATCATAATTCACGCCGACCGTAGCGGCCACGTTACGCCCGATTTAGCTCCGCACTCATAAATCGCACCTCGTCTAGATTTTTCTGATGCCTGAATGACTTTGTGCGCGTAATTTAAGTCCAACTTAGCATTTCTCCTCGAAGTAAGATTTATTACTTTGTTCTCAAGGTCCTAGAAGCGTTCGGCCCCAATAGTTTGAACGAAATATCCCATTACCGAACGAAAGGGATAGCACACTTTGTTAATGTTGATTGTGTTGTATCAGTAATCAAAGTTAGACATTTGTTTTGGGATTGATTCTGGACTGATTGTACGGTACGTGGCCACTTGCTTTCAGAATAAAATATCCTTACTAGAGTGGTATGGTAAACATCCGGTGAACATGGAAAGGTATATCAAATACGCACATTATAACGACGATACTCATTCTATATAGGATATTGTATTGCAATTGCTATTTTTTCCCCATCTCGTTAGAATTTGTTTTCGTGAAAGAAATACAAATAAATGATGATGCAATAAAACTCTTTAGTCACGTGATGGTAGGCTTTCAATACAACTAAGCTCATCACTATACCATTAATATCTATAAGACAAATGTAGGTATATAAGTGTTTATGTACAGCCGGTAATAATATACGATGTAAAAGCAACCTTAGTTTTGGTGCTTAACACATATCCCGGCCAAGATAAAGCATAATCCTTGAACTATGAAAACAACGGTTGTATATCGTTGACGACGTAATCCCTAAAACAATTTATCTATCGCTAGTGCGTAGTCCGCGGCTTTGCCATTTAAGCGTATAATCTTTTTACAGCTCAGCTCAAAAGCTGTTATATAAGTAAAACGACGTGTTAATACTTTAACGCGCTTAAAGGCAAAAAATATACAAGTACCCGCGTAATATCTTCGACCTTAATCTCGTGCCGTATGCTAATACATAACTAACGGTTACTTTATTTTCGTTGGAATGAGAAATTACTCTTAAATCTTCCTTCATATTGTAATAATGTTTAATTCTGTCAATTACTCAGTGCGTTATTCAAAGAACTCGATGTACTGACACTTTCTTCCGGTCCCCTTAATCTTTCCCATCTTTAATGGACACCTTCCACGTTCACATTTACATTTTCTATATTTAAATTTAATACTTATAATACATCCATCGTATCGCTGGGTGATGTGGTGTACCATACATTCCGTACAATACCTACCACGTAATTACAGAGTTTCATATAATGAGATTCTATAACAAAAAGAAACCTTTGTTGTGCGGAGGCCGGAAAGGGCTCAGTAAGGATTTTTGCAACAATTCGGCAAGTTCGGAACCGCTGATTTTGTTCAGAGTAATTGGTCTCCTGCGTCGCATTTCCGATACAATGCGTTCTGTAAGGGTCTCCCTCGTTGCCCCTACACGGCTTAACAAGAATATCGAGGCAAACGAAATTACTACTTTCTGATACTGTCAGCTTTGTTATCGTTTGACGAGCGGTTAACGAATGCGGCGACCTGGACAAAGCAAAGCGACCGTATTTTGCCATCTTGGTTACGTATTCACTACCATACAAGAACTGATACCTTTTCCCTTATCATCAAGCCTGACATGTATTTCAATTCGATGAGTGAATCTGACGAACGTGCTACCGACGTTTTCCCACATATGACATTGAAGTGCTTCAAGTCTTGAATCATTCGGCATTCACTGTATGTATGTCGGGAGCTAAGCCCTTGCCTTTGACCCCTCTCTTGAGCCCAACACGAGGCACTAATTAATTCGATTTGTTGTAGCCGAATTACTTCTATCGCTCTTCTTGACCCAATCTTATTTGAATCTGGATATTAGTCTTAGAATAGAAAATAAATATAGTAAGATAAATATATCTTTGTATGTGCCTGGAGGAGAATAATGTCTTTGAGAAGTAGAAGAAACTTCGCGTAGGACATTAATTCTGGACGTCGCACTGCAACTAAATTATGTCCCTCGGCCCACATATTCCCTCAGTTCGTATTTAGAACTCGATACTGGCATATTTAATCCTTTGAATATTTGAAATGGCCCCATTACATTTCTGTTTCCCTCGTATGCAAAACCTATTTATCACAATTTTTATGCATCAGTTACTCAACGCACTTTAAGAACTTAAATACTTTGATTTCACGAGAACAACACTAAGTTGTTACCATATATTTAAGTTACTGGTAATTTTTCTTACAATGTTTTATATCTTTTACCGACCTTAAAAGTAGTGTCTGGTCCTATTTGCGTCAAGAACGGGGTCCGCCATGTCGGCCGTCGCAACGCCGCGTCCTGACGAGAGCCCGAGGCCGCATCGGCATTAATTCCAAACAACGCACCGCAACTGAATTACGACCAACGTCCTCCACGCTCCCCCTGGTAATCAGACGCGACTTCGTTATGGAATCGACAACGCTCCTAAATACAGGGAATTCCTTCCAAATCGCTGATTGCACTTGACATTAATGTAATTAAATCTGGATGGCGTTTTATTATGTAAAACGTTCCAAGCGATTCGAATAAAATCCGAGGGTCGATAAGTATCTTAATAAATACAGTTGCACTCCAGTAATCTGCTCTTTGACATTGTGATGCATTACGGTATAGGTACGTAATGAAACATAATATGTACAATTGATTTGCTTGTCTACGTATCTTTAAAGTACCTAGTAGTCAGCTTAACTATTTAGCCCAATCTTGAGATGCAGTCTTTCGAATTTAATTCCTCATGTGTTCACGGGACTGCGGAGGCATGTAGCTACAAGTCAACAACGGAAACTTGGCACACCTAGTAAAGGCAGTTTCGGTCGGGCAGAAGGAGAATGAATCGCTGCAGATAGCGCTCGCTATCTTATCGCTCCTTATCGGACGTTGAGCGCGTTGGGGAGCCTCGTAAATAACGTTCGGCTTACAACACGAGTGACTTCGAGTAACAAACACTTTCCTGCAATAATAGGGAAGCTATTCGAATCTTGTTTTTATTAGTGAACAATCAAACGGGCGTCGGAGTAGGACCATTTTGTTTCAATTAGTAAAACCTAATTTTAAGGAGGTACTCGTATAGGATACAACGGTCTCATATGTTTATTTCTGGAACCTCAGTTTCATTCACGAGAAAGATAAAGATTGCATTTCACCCTTTAAAATGAGTCAAGTAACCGAAACCCGACATATTTCGTATGTTGAGTTCTTCTGCTTTATAACAACTAATGAATGAGGGATCATAAAATTGACGTTTAACACTCCAAATTACCGAGTATTTATCAATATCAGCTGTTTTAATCAATGACGACGATGGCGATAATCGATGGAGCATGATCCATTCAGAAAAAACATAGTGAACAATAAACCAATTGACTAGAATACACTATAATTTCCTGGATGCTTGGAGGAGAGGAGCCGGCGACCGCGCCCGAGCGACGGGTCGTGCGTGCTGTAGGTTACATAAGTCGGCTAGACCGCGCGATTGTTTCGCAATGTCGAGCGTATTACCACTAGATATTCATTGTCAGTGCGCGGCTGGCACCACTGCACCGCTGCACCGCGGCACTGCCCGCCGAGGGACCTATTATGCACCAATTGGCATGCGCTTCCTACTGCAAGGAATTTAATTGTACTCCGTGATTAGGATGGCACGCGCGGCGAGCCTCACTACGATGTCTGCTTCGGTTACACAGTTATAGTGTAAACGGTTATATATACTTCTATAATACTAATATAATTTAAAGAACTACTGGTTCGAATTGAAAAAATATTTTTGTTTTGCATAGTACAGTTACCGAGGAAGGCTATAGGCTATATAACATAACGCTAAGACTAATAGGAGCTGAGCATTGATGAGAAATGTTACAAACACGGGACAAATGTTCCATGGTAATACGAAGATCACCGAGTAATAATAATAGGTAATAATAAGACATATATTGTAAGTTTTCTATGACGTTTCTGAAGGTCTAGTTTAGTTGGTGGGTTAAGTTGTTAATTTGATTATGTAAGGTAACCGAGGTCTAGCGTTGGGACAGTGACAGGTTGATGTGATTGGTCAATGACAGACCACCAGATCATTTGCCGCGTAATCATAGTTGCGGCGTTCTTAACTAGCTTATCTGGGGATGGATATTAATCTAAAACTAATTAAACATCAAAAATAATATGTCTAAATCTTGATCATACAACGCATTAAAACATTCGTGCGTAACAAATGATTTACTTCATCACAGTCTTGTTTCGTGAACTATGTCTACACATGGCTTTTGCTTCCTCATCGGTGAAAATACGTTAAACTGCTACTTGGTGATGAAATTGTTTGCGACGGGAAGTAAACGATTGGCTGAAAACGTTCTGGCTGAGCCCCGATGCGCTACGTGCAGACCTCGTCCCTCGCAGCCGACAGCTAAAGCCCCTGAAACTCTGAGCTCGTAGACTGACACAATGAAGCTATATTGCATAAATTGGCTAGACGACGCTCGAGCTCGACGCTTGGCGCTCGGCTGTTTCCGCAACAATGTGCCGAACTTACGTATAAGCAGCATTGTTTGCCGTAAGCTCATTGTTTGTAAGCGCAGTTGGCAAGCAAGCCGTCAAGGGAGCTATTATGCCCCACTTGGCGTCCTGCTGAGATCCCGTCGACTGTGAGTCGAGAATTGAGAGGAGTGCCTTGGAATTATTGAAATTGGCTTGGAACTCGCAAACTTTCCAAGTTAACTTGAACGGTATCGTAATAAACAGTATAGCACGAGTTTAACTTTTCGGTTTTCACGATGGAACTTTTAATTTTAGATGTATTGGTGTACAAAATTACAAATAAATGCGGGTAGTCTTGACGTAATGCACATCTACTTACGTGTAACTTCTTTCTAATTTCCAATATAAAATTCAGAACTCATTGTTGATACGAGAATTCTTCACGATAATTATGTATCAGATGTAACTTGTTGTTAAAATATAACATTAAATTCATAGAAGACAATCATGTGACGTCCACCTGTGTCAGTTCTCCATCATCTGAACTACAAATTAGTTGTCTCAGTAAACGTTTTCAATATAATTAATAGGTACGTTTTTTCCAAACATTATGAATTATATTTACTTTGCCTATGTTCACTATTCTAGAACTTAATCTATTACGGCGTCCGCGAGGCAAGCAAAAAGACGAGTTGGGAAAATTCAATAAAGTAATAAGGGAAAAGCGTCGCATATTCGGAGAGAGCGCGAACAAAAACTGCTCTCTAATGATATTACGTAAAGAGATTAAAATATCGCGGGGTGAACGCCCTCGGCGCAACACGCGTGGAAATATCTAATGATACCATTTGAGGAATACGAGTACAGTAAACATAAAACTTGAGTACACAAAAGCTGTAGTACGTTTTGGAATTAGCGCTTTTTTTTCTATAAACTAGCCACTAGTCCTCAGTAGCAGCCTCTTGTAATTGGTTATCGTACCTTCTCGTTGATTATTGTAGTATGCGCTGATATGCAAAATATATCAACAGACATCAATGTTCCATACGAAGAATAATGATACTAACGATCACAGTATTATTCTTCACACTTTCCCCCACCTACGGCTATTTTCCGTGTTTTTTAATAGCCTTCCTATATTTTTCATTCAACTGGGGTGAGAGGGAAGGACACCTAGAAAATCTCATTTTATTATTTTTTCCATACTTGTGCTGACAAGAATTGATAATGTCTGTCTAGTCTTTGGAAGATAACAACGACAACAACCAAGTCATCATTTTGTTCTAGGTTGGGTTCTCTAATAAATGTAAAATGGTTAGAGAGAACCTTTGATAAAGCTCTTTTAAACTTCACCATACCACAGCGTATTAGATCACATTAGACCCAACAGAAAAGATTCGCAGCCTTCTAAAAGCTACTAATATAGTCTAACCTTTTTAATGTAAACACTTAACTAACTTAATGTTAATCCCATTCCTCGAGAAACATCGTAAATCCTGTAGATAATTGGTTTAAAAGCAGCCATGGTCATAATTAAGTCTGCAGTGCCGGGAATTTACCAAACAAATGCTTTCATCTATGTGACGCTCTGACCCTTTATGCTAGTACCTGAAATTCTAAAACTATACCAGTTAAGTAGTTTAACTTGTGAATATACATATCTAGAACCTCAAATCTCGTTTAAGTGGTGAACATTATGGTTTTACAATTATCCTGAAAACATTATTTAACGGTGGTTATTGGTTATCGGTACTGGCTAGCGATTTAGCACAAATATATACCATAATATTAGTTTGTAAGCCGTGTCGTGTCGTTGTACTGTTTGTTAAACCAAATAAAGATTAATAAAATACAGATTGGATCATTTTGGAAGGGCTAGTTGTTATACTCATATTTGCAACTGATGTAAAAGGTTCAATATTCAGACATACTCGGAATTCTGCTGACGGTCATGTGCGTTCATTTTTGGCATTCTTTTAATCTAAGGTTGTACATACTATATGTATGTATAGATATTTTTGGAGCGGTCGATAAATTATAAGAAATACACTGTACCAGAGGGTCGCCTGGTCGTGACGAGGCGACGCGCGACGTCATGCGCGCAATTCTTGCGAGCACAAGATGTCTCTTTTTTTCTTTTTTCGCAAACGAGACAAAACGACCTCTCGCTGTGATCTTCCTTTTTCGTCTGCCGGTTATATAACATTTGTTTATCCTCCGCTGCCTCCAAATTAGAAATTCTTTTGTCCTCCGAAGCTTTAAGCTTTAATTGTAACAAGTAACGGATAATGCGCCCTCGGAAAGGCACGTGGCGTGTCACTCGCAGTGCACAGACGTGCCCACTTATGTAAAATTAAAAACCTTACTGTTAAAATGTAAAATGTTTATCTGTTTTTGTGTCGGGTCTCACGCGACTGGTGAATTACTCGTGCACTCGTTTGAGGAGCACTTTGCTCTTTCTGCTCTCCACCGAGCTCGTCTCCTACGCTCAGCTTCCATAGAATTCCAGCACAAACATGTCTGGGAACATGTCGATTAATGAATGCCACTGTCATTGTATTAAATTTTCAGCACATGAAACTATATGGGCTCTCGAGCCGTGTAGTCTGACGAGGTATCTACATACATGCGATTATTTTCATATCGTCGGTCAGTTTAAGAACTGAATGTTTCAGGTGTCACTGACCCTTTCTCACTGCAGTCACTCCGAGCCTATTGCTGCGGCCAACCTATGATAAATATAGTAGAACTTCAGCCAGTATCTAATATCGATTAGAGCCAAGGAATAAATTTGACAATCGTTTACACCTTCGCTGGGCCTGGCGTGGCGATCAGGCGACGCGTCCATTGAAGCATCGAGGAAGGAAATTCCTAGGGCGTGAGTCCGTAAACTTTGAATTAAATTGGCTATCGTTTTTTGATATAAAATTTTGAATAATTGTTTGGGAAAGTATAAAAACATTAAGATTATGATGATAGCTTGGTTTCTGAAACTGTCTCTATAATGTGTAGTGTAGTTATACATATTTTGCATACATAACATACTATATGTTGCTTAGTGGGGATGTGTTGAAGGTTCGGTTCCGACATATTTCATGATATTCTTCATAATCCAAGCAATAAAAGGAAATTTCCATCCATCTAATAACTCTCTGTTCAGTATTAAAATTTAAAGATTACACAAACGATTTCCGATGTTTACACCGGCTAATGGTGGTCCAGTGTCATAAACGTTTTTAATATTAATACTGTCCAGTTGTAGCGAAACCAGAATGTGACAAAGTGCACTTTAGTAGCGACGGACGAGAAAGCCGGCTTCCTGCGAAACCGGCACAACCCGACAGCGCACCCAACAACCTGTAATATTTGCTTTTTATTTACAAATTAACATAAAATTGTCCTTATCCTCGCAGCCTCGAGCGAGCAAACGATAGAAACCGTCTCCTACTATATAGTTATGGTCACATAGTAGACACATTTGACAAACGTGTAAAATTAAGTTGTGCGTTACACATGGATGTAGGACGTACATATTCATTCGCTGTTTTTGTACTATTAAAATCACGTTTATTTCAATGTGTGTGCCTATATAATCAGAATCCGGCTCAGGCTAAATGAACTCTTGGCCGTATCAGGGTGGCAGGTTTACCAAGACAGGGTGTCGTAAGAGGGCATAGAAGCCGGCCCCCTTGGTGACAGGGTTTTGCATAGTGATTACATTAATATAAGTATTATTACTATTATCTTTCTTTGAAACTCGCCTCTTGGTTGAATCAGCCGCAGACCATTTCGTCGTATGTCGCGTGAAAGCTTGTGTGCTTTTGTTTCTTTTCTTTCCTGGCCTTCAACGCATCTATGATGCCTTTGGTGTTACTAATGTCTAGAGGTCACGGTGACTGCTACCACTAGGTGGCTCGCTGCTAGTTTGTTGGCTTATCACATTAAAAAATCTATAATTATGGAATGTGAATATACTGAACTATTCAATTAAATAACTCTCCCGTATGGTTTTATTAACTGTTATCAATTCTTTAATAAAAAAAACATTTACGATACACGCACACCAGATTTAAAAATAGTAATAGACAAAAAAAGATGTCCAATGTAGCTTGGAAACGGATGGATGGTTTTCATTTAAGTAAAATTCGCAGAGAGATTAGTAGCGGGTCCTTTGTGGCGCAGTGAACCGTGTCGTCCCAGCTCCCAGCTAACTACTCCCTGTTCCCTGCTCCCTGCTCCCTACCTCTCCTGCCCTCTGTCGGGAGCTACGGCAAATTACTACAATTTCACAGCTTTTAATTAATACGAAATCTTTTAAAATATAGCCACTTGCACGGAACAAACTGTGGAGCTCGAGTTAAAACGCTCTCTGCTTATCTACTGTGGCCAGTGAACTGAGAAACTTGCAGTCGTATTATCGCCGTGTCGCCGCCGCCGCTGCGCCATATCGCCCCGCTATTAATGGCTACTACCTCGCTACTATGATTTTTCACAGTTGCACGCTTTAAGGAAACCTAAGATTTATGTATTTAACTTAAATGTGAGAGCTTGACGTAATATTCGATCGGTTTTAGTATTCACGCAATTACGTAAATTTGATCGTGTGAGGGTATTTTACGGTTCATGGTAAAAATGCATGTTGCAACAAAATTTAGGGAGTATGCGCAAATAAGGCACCGATTACAATATAAACACTCGTAGCGCAGTTACGTTTTCCACTCCCGCACCGTCTTCGCTTATCAAGAATTAAGCGTCGACAATCGCCGTCTGTAATTTATGCGATTCCATTAAAGCCTATCCAACCTCCAGCGAGAGCATCGTCACTGTGAAGGCATCGAAGTTTTTCGCATGGACGTTCGCATCCATAATAAATGAGCGGTCGGTGGCATTAGGCAGCCGTTTTCGCCAGCTATTTGTAGCTGTTTTTTCTTCGGGGGAAGGAGCCACGCGGGGGGAGCCGACTTGAGCCATTAATTCAGCCGTGTAATGACGCGACGCTTTGATGGACGAGAATTGCGAGTTCTGCAATTACATGCTGAAATATTCAGCGAAGACATCGCGGCCCGCGGCCCGGGCGCTCGCCTTTAACTACGACGCTTTTCTTCGCTTTGTTCAGCGCCTTTCCGGCTAGAAACGACCGTGCTTCATTCACGACGCATTGCATCGACTCGAGCGATCGTTTTTTTATCAGCACGCCGTGTCCCGTTACGATCGCTTCCGTTCTCGTCCGGTTTCGCTTAAGCCTGTTCGCTGACGACATTTCAACAAACTTCGCACTCGATCATATACAAGAATACAAACTACATTTTATACTCATTGTTTTTTTGATAATAAGTGTTTAATACTTATAATAATACTCAACCTTTGTGTTTGTAACTAAGTCATAACCAATACCGACCACCTGTAAAAATGAATTCACAACACATGAAAAATATTCATTTAATCATGTATAAATTGAGCCGGCTCGTATGCGAGTAGGTAGGTGCCGAGCGAACCGATATCCCGATGTTCATTGTCGTACACGTGGCACGATCACCCGCCGCATGCGTCACTCAGTAGTGATCAGTCGCTGGCGAGAGAACTGAGGAGTGGAACGTGGTGCAGGTGATCAACGGAGGGCCCGCGGGAGCGCCGGGCGGCGCGGCGGGCGGCGCGGTGAGCGTGCGGGGCGAAGGCCGGCGCCGCGGGGCTTCGTCCCCTGCGCGCGCGGCGCCCGAGAAGCGGCGCTGGCCCGCGCAGCCCTACCTCGACGACGAGGTGGCCGTCAGACCCCCCTCCTCCGACGATGACGACACCAAGGTACGCCATCTAACCCCCATAGTCCCCATGCGGTGTGCACTAACATTTCGCAAGGCCCAGCCGTGCTGTATCAAAATATTATCTTTGAACTTGACGTCCTTTTTTGAAGCGGTCAGGAAGGTTTAAATTGTCGTGCAGTTGAGAATAAATATTGTACGATTCACACCATACACCGTATAAGATAATTCAAATGAAAGATGTTACTGTTTTCACTGAATTTAATTACTAATGTTTTTGATAATGAGCACACGTTAAACGCGGACGCGATTATACTGTGAACTGAAGCGATGGCGGAAAAGTGACGA
>DWJN01004309.1:0-12538 GCA_018248895.1 Carystus phorcus
TTCGCCTGTTCTGTTTTTTCTCAAACTCAATACATACTTTCACTCCCTATTTTATATCCTTAAGTGATGAATTTAGGTAAATGCCAACATTAGTATTCCTTTGCTTTTATTATTAAATAATCAAATTATCAAATTTAAAGAAATATGAAATTATATGTCTTCAAAACCGGTAAGTTATGTTTATTATTATTTCGGTTGATAAAAATGTGATTTTCATAATTATTTCAGTTGATAAAAATGTAACTTCAATAACCCATCTGTATACAAATTCTTGCGCACTGTTCCAGTTATCATTTTTAAAATTAAAAAGAAAGTATTTCTTTAACTATATACATTAATACGGAATGCCGTTGCAGACACCAATTCTTAGAGTAAATCGTTAAAAATTACGGTATGAAATGCTCATTATATTTTGCCATTAACGGTCATATCTTGTAATGGATCAGAAAGTTACATAAATTGGTAAATAAATAAAATCGTGGATATTATTATAATAAACGAATGTAGTCTGTTATAGGAAAGGTATTCAAACAATGACGATATTTTTCAAATTTTATTTTCAATAATTAATTACTATACAAATTAATTAATACAAAAACGTGATAGTGCATGGCGAATAAAAAAAATAAATATCTAATACAAAATTTGTTGGAGGTACGGACTTTTTAGTGCAGTGAAGGGCGGAAAATTAATATTTATAAAATAAAAATACTCAAAGTACCCTGTCGTGGCTAGTTAATTACTTGGATAGAGTTTTTAATCGCTCTGTAAGTCTGTAAATTATAACTTGAAAATTTGAATGGCAATAGAAAACTTAAATATACATAATTATCTACTTTATTTTCATTTGGACAATAGTACATCGTTGTAATACGTACTCTGAATGAAGAAAATATTATTACAAAATCTAACAGATTTTTTGTCGGTAAATCTAATTTTTACACAATATTCCTTATGTCAGATTTGTACATATTCCATTCCTGAATTATAATTTACCTCACCCTTAAAAAATTTAAAGTACTTTTTTTATCTTAAATAATTCTAAATATTTGTCAACAATGTAATAACATACATGGGGATTACCTTATGCGAGAATATTCCGTTTAATACATTATTATATTAAACGCTTATAGTACCTACTGTGTACTATTTGAGAGGTCGTAGAAATGAAAAGACTGGTTGTTGGCACTGGTATAATGAACTTTTGTACATGTGAAAGTAAAAAAGAAGTGAACATAGGCAGAGAAATGGCGCCAGCCGCGGGAGTTTTATACCTATCAACTAACCTCTTGAATGTTAGCTCACTCGCGCCACTTCGTGCCTTGCGGCAAAAAGGGGCAACTTTAGGGTTACCCGTTATTATATTCTAATAAACTATGAATTAATCATATCCATCCATGACGCTACACGCTATACGCAGTCGTGTAGACGTAGACACTTTGCTTATAGACCATAATGTCATACATGATTCCCCAAATCTAGTGGCGCCAACTAGTGACTAAGTTGGCAGTCGCCTTCACCATTAATCTAACATCATAAAATAGTAAAATTATCCATAAATTTTAACAGCAATGGTGGGATCGTTTTAACAAATTTCCAAATATTCTATATTCCACAAACGACAGTCTAAACTTTAAATAAAAAAAACCATTCGTAACAAATATTAATTCGTTATTAATTTCAGTTGGTAACCAACAGAGTTAAGCAGTTAAAGCTAAATATATGTAATTGTAATTAGTGACGTTTATACTTATTATTATATAAGCAAAAGTTAAAAAAATATACTTAATACTAAAATAAAAAACAGACAGAGGGCGCAAAATCTGTTGACTAAGTAGCATCTGTCTTTATATTGTAAAAATATTATAGAGGGCGCTACTGTGTACTTTTTCGGACTAATTATTGTCATAATATTGTTTTACTTAGGAAGGTCTAATTGATTTCTGTTTCACCATGCCATGGCTGTTGCTGACGTGTTGTTGACGCCTCCTGTGGCGGCGGTGGGGGCGGGAGTTGTTGGTTGTACGAATCATCGTAGAGGTATCCGCTATTGTCAACCACTTTAACAGGATCCGAAGGTTCTGGACTATCCTCAGTCACATCCTTCTTGTACGGGATGCTTTCGTCGTCTGAATGTATCTTCAGCGATTCATCCGGATCGATTGGACGTGTCCTGGAGTAAGAATAACCGAAATTTTTGACAAATCAATTATAGCCACACACTCATAGCCCACTAGGATACCCTGTGTCGTGTGTGTTATGGACAACACAGAAAAACAATTACAAACACACCCAAATCGCGAACAGAAATTTAAACTCATCATTCAAATTTCTACCTCGCTGGGTATCGAACCCAGGTTCCTTTGAGCGTGGTGACCATTACGCCACGCGGGTCGTCAATAAAAATGTAAATAAATTTAGAAAATAGCCACAGTATACATAACACAGACTTTTTTGTTGTTTAATTAGTAGTCTGTTTATCAATTCATTTAATTAAAAAGATAGAACCAAATACATTGCGCAATTTTTACAATTATACTTTAGTTTTGTATTTATTCTATGGTTTTCTTTGATATTTAAGCAATGATAATCTGGCACGTCTATCCTATTTAATCGACTGAGGCAACAGCAGGTGCAGTGGATGGCAGGATGGGTGGCTAGTAGCAGTGGCACGTTAAAGCGTAAGTAGTGTTTATTATCGTAAATAGCAGTCGTTTACTCGTCTCGTAAACTCATCTCGGGTCCAAGATGTAATTGGACCCGGTCATTTGGAAGGCTTGCATGAGGACAGGTCTAAGACGTAAAGGCACCTTTGAGACACTTTAATGTATTGTTTAAACTTATCTCGGGTCCAAGATGTAACCAGTCATTTGGAAGGCTTCCGCGGGGACGTAGGTCCAACACGTAAAAGGGACCTCCCCTTTTAGACATTTTAATGTTAATATGTATTATAGACCACTTACTTAACGGTGAGGAAGTCGTTTTCCTCCTTCTCGTCTTCTTTCCTCCGCTTGAGGATTCTCCAACCGATGCAGATAAGAACGATTACTATAGGCACCATCACCGCGCTGATGATACCCCATGTGGCGCCCAGGGTACGAGCGGAGTATTCTTGCTGACCTGGATTTGTATTAAAATCACTGTTAATATAATCGTGCAAACTAATCCAATCCCGAAATACAAATACAATACTACAGTAAATACAAATAATACTACAATAGAAATTGTTTTTTACTAAACCAGCCTACAACACTGGCGGAGGATTTTTCCTCACCTTGTTTGGTATTAAAATGTGTTTTAATATTGACTGTTAATATCGTAACGCAAACTAATCCAATCCCGAAATATAATTAATACAAATACTACAGTAAATACAAATAATACTGCAATAGAAATTGTTTTTTTATAAAATCAGCCTACAATACTGGTGGAGTATTTTTCCCGACTTTATTTGGTATTAAAATAAGTTGTAATATCGTCGCGCAAACTTCTCCAATCCCGAAATATAATTAATACAAATACTACAGTAAATACAAATAATAGTACAGCAGAAATTGTTTTTATGTAACTAGTCAACAAACGAGACGCATGGTCGAAAATGGTCAGCGTTGCTTATAGCCATTAGCCACATCAAAGGCATCACTTGCCAGCGTGATGCGTTGCTAGACAAGAAATAAGACAAAATAAAGGAGAAAGAAAGAAAGTACCGACTCTCTTACATACAAGATTTTTTTGCTTTAATAAAATATAGTAAGAAT
Source organism: Carystus phorcus (assembly GCA_018248895.1). NCBI lineage: Eukaryota > Metazoa > Arthropoda > Insecta > Lepidoptera > Hesperiidae > Carystus > Carystus phorcus. The sequence continues at coordinate 3,759 of DWJN01004309.1, forward strand.
ATTGATAAAAGGATTTGAAACAATCTATTTTCAACACGCAATTGTGTATAACGATACAAATTACAATTTATAACTGCATGAGTGAGTGTTCTGAGAAAATATTGACATGAGAAATGCTTTTGAATTTGAATTTAATTTGAAATGTATCGCTACAATCAGTCCTTTATCATATCGTATAAATAAAAATGAACTATGGCGCAGCAAACAACTCACCTGTGTGACGTTATCGTGTCCCAATTCGTTGTGTACACAAGATAAGAAAGCAAGTAATAAAGATAGATTAAGGGAAAATCAAAAACACATCACGTATCAGAGAAAATTTCTATTCCACATACGTGGTATACATATTTCTTGCTTTCTTATTTCACAAAAGAATAATATAATGCCGTTAACAAAACAAATAGCGAGTTATTCTACCAAACTTCGGAACAGAAATTTCCTCTCAGTGATATTTTGGATTGTTATTAAATACGTTTAATATATCTACATTCACATCTTTTACATAAACTTTAAATACAACACAACAACAATGGGAAAAATAACAAATAAAATTGTAAAAATAATCTTTTTCTATCTAAAAATTTTGAATAATTTCATTTAAATATAAGTGTATAAAAGAGTCTATAGTGCATAATTAATTTCATGTGCATTCCTTACTTTTCATATTATCTATGTTTTCTATTATTTCAAGATTTATAACAGAAAATTACCTACTTTCTTAAAATATACGTTTATTAATGTAAAGTTTTCAGTGGGTTAGTATAATGTAATCAATCTCGGATTGAGCTACACCATTGTTGAACGACTACCGCTGAATAAAGGGGTTTCTGTGGTAGGTGGGTCAATAAGAGTTTCCATTGATTTTCCTTTCTGCGGAGGAAGTGTAAAAGTTTTAATTCCGGCGGGAGGCGCGCTTTTAGGAGGCTCTGGTAGACCAGGGTTGTTGTACGTACTCCTTGGACTATTATCGGGCGCTGGGCTGATTGGTGGAGAGTAAATATCTGAATACGTTGGAGAATAAGCAGATGAAATAGGACTATATTGTCCTTCGTATTTAGGAGTATATGGGTCTTCCGATCCATCTTTGGTAGAATAGCCAGATTCGCTAGCGAGAGCATGTCGGCCAGTTTGGCGAGGCTTGCTAACATACTGGATGTCTTTAGCCGGTCTGGTCAATGTGGAATCTTTATTAGATTCCGAATCGGACGGAGAAGTTAGAGAAAGTAAATCTTCCTCAGACAAGTCCCATAACTTTTCAGGGAATTCAACATCAGGGGCATTTGGCAAAGGTTCATTGGTTCTATAAGATTTGTCATAAGCACGACGTTTTTTCAACGAAGACTTATCTGATTTGCCAGAATCGCTTTTATTTGAATCTGTGTAACCTAGTCCCGAGCTCTCCCCATCTAGAGGTTCTGAGGGTGGGGGTGGTGCGGACCTAGTGATAGGAGATGTTATTGGAGTGGCCTCTTCAGTAGGAGTGCTTGGTATCTTAGGCTTGGCATTAGAATCTAAAGTGGAAGATTTCATTGTGTCTGTAATATTTCCCATTGAAGTTGATCTAAGATTTAGTCGAGAGGCGGATTTAGATCGTGGTATATCCTCGAAGCGGAATCCTTCTTTGCCTTCGGATCTCGGTTTGTGCCAACACCAAAACCAGAGCAGGCAAATAAGGAGACCTAATGGTAGAATAACTGCCACTATGACACCCCACGTCAAGAATAGAGCGCGTTGTGAATACTCCTGGTTACCTGGATATTAAAACGATGGCGTTAGTCCTATGACTTATGAAGCGATGGTTATTATATTAGAATGAATGAATTCATTGAGATAAGAATCAAGTATACACTTACGTAAACATTCAGTGTAACCATAATCTGGAATATTCCATCGGCCGTTCTCCTCACAGATGCGACGCTGATCTCCAATAAGTATGAAGTCTTGGTTGCATTCAAAATTAACCTGTTATCAAAATAATAGGACTTATAACACACTTTGATTATGGAGAAAACGCAGTTCTATCAATAATAGATTATTATGATAAAGCCCTTAAAGAAGATCAATAAAACAACTTACACGTGTTCCTGGCGTGAAGAAGAAATTACTCTTCCTGCCGAATCGAGGAGTTTCCAAAATACCACAGCTGATCACCCGGCGTGCGTTTGTTTCTTTGATATTCGTCTATGAAAGTAACACGTTAATTTTTCTAAAATAACACTAATTAAACATTTTATAAGGACTGTGATACTGGATGCATATTAATCTTCGCGAAGATCAAAGTTATACTGCGGTTTTTCCATGCACAGTCCCTTAAGAATACAAGACCTTGAGGCAACAATTACACGAACAATGGCCTGATGAATAGATGCGTCTGAGATGGACACACGCAACTACTTACTGATGGAAATGCAATTATTACTCTTTGTAGCATGTCAATTTAAAAACTACCTTTTAAATTGTAGTTAATTGACAGTACAGCCGAAAACTTCTCATGTTTGTGCAGTCGGTACCGTTTTTATAAACGATTATAGCAAATACTTGTAGTTACATTATAAAATATTGATGCCCAGGTAAAATTGTACATTTTTGACACATTACTAGGAATTTTTAAAGATCTATCTATATTTTTTTTTGTAGGCATATTTTATATAGTATATTTATTGATTGCAGTATTAAATGTTATTAAGTTCATAAAAGACGGTTGGCTGCAACTCAAAGATAAGCACCTATCTTTCTTAAGTCTAAAATAATTTAGAATTTATTTCTGAAACTTACTATAGAAGCCCAGTAATTCTTCGTAAACTCTGCCATATCTCTGTCCAATGTCATTCCGTAGTCGTATCGACATTGATACGAGTCTTGACAAATTTCCGTAGCCCTCACTACGTCCTGAGACCTATTCGCTGGTAAGAAGTTTGCCGGTTCTCTTATAAAGTTCGGTATGAATGAATTGTCGTTGAAATATGCAGCCGTTCTACCGAATTCTCTTACGAACATTGCTACACCTATGTTCTTTTGTTCTCGATCAGTAAGTTGCCCTGAAATAAAGTAAATCGTAGTATACAAATCGTTACATTCCTCTAAAAATTACTATTAAATCCCTGCGTAAAATAAACCCTTTTATAATGCATTAGTGACATCTATGTTGCGATTTTGATATTTTGTTATGCAACCATTTTTAAATGAATGAAAACATTTACATCTATGCATACAAAAATTGTGATTCAAAATTAACCTATCATAAGCCCCAGTGAATATCTGTTGAGAACTTCGAAGTTATACAGTCGCTTTATGGTTAGGTTTAGAAATATTTGGACATAATTATAATGATATATGCTTATAATAAATTGTTTGGGAAATAGCTTGCCGCGTTTCCCTTTCATTTAAAGAAACAAGTGCATATTATGTGAAGTCAACTAAAACTTACAATGTTGAGCGAAGTCTCTGTGAGCAGATTGGAAGTTGTTCAAGTCAATTTGGGCAATAGTACCATCAGGTCGAACGAAATCATCATTCATGTCTAACGACCAATTACCGAACAATCCTCGAGTTTGATTCTGGAAAAAAATAAAATGAAAATTAACAAAATACGAATTTGTTTGTTTGAATGATTTAACAAATAAAAATATAGCTTAAGAGGAAAGTTTTCAAAAATAAATTTGTTACAAATGATAAGGGATGTTTAAATAAGCAACACAATCTGAAAGCATTCTAAAGAATATTGACTGAAAACGTTAAAATAGAAATATAAAATATTCACCATAAAATTCCAAGGTAGATAAACTCTAGCAGTCATAAACCCTTTGTTCTCAACAACCTCGACACCAGCGCCGGAAGAAAACATGATGATGATTTCCGATTGGTTTAGAATATACATAGGCTGGTATACCGTAACACCTGAAATTAAAAGATTATATAAATTATGAAAGGAATTTTGTAGAAACTTGAATAAGTGAAAAAAGTATGTGAATGAAAACCATCACGAAACATTTACGTGTTTAAGAAGTTATTAAAAGTACCTATGCTGAGAGAAGAACTAAATAGGTAGCACTAAAATATGGACTGTATTATTTAATTATACATATATAATCTTAAAGTCTTATTTTCTTTACTTAGAATCAACCAAACACGAGATGGTGTTTTGGAAAAATTAAATAAGATTATTGATATGAAAATATAAAAAAAAAAAAATATTGAATAAGATTATCGATATGAAAAGGGATCTTACCAGGGAAATATTGAACACGAAGTGCAGGCCTATCGAAGAAAACCCTCTTATTATCAGCAAAAACATCAAGTCTATACCTCCATTGCGAATGTTCGGGACGAATACGAACCTGTAAATATCAGTTTGGTAATTAATTAAAATAAATCCTATCTAAATTATATCTTATCTAAATTTAAATTTTTTATTTATTTTTAATGCAGACTTTCAATTTGACTTTGGAGAACTGTGATTTCAAGAAAGACCTAACTCTGATTACATTTCAAATTGTATTTTCTTTCTGCCCTATTATTAACCGAGAGCATGGTAAAGCAATTTTGGTGAATACTGTTTGTTCCGTGATTGCCTTACCTCAACTGGAACAGAGTTGTTAGAAGCTGCTACAATGGAAGTGAGTTGGGTGGCGTTCACTGCACCGTGAATGTTCCTCGGCACCTGTTCGAACCGGCCCTGAACATCTAGCTTTAGTTGAGGATGATCCACTCGCGTTAAGACATATTCACCTGAAAAATTACAAAAACTATAGCCTTCCACAACACATTTACACATACTCTTTGGTTTAAATAAATTAAAAGAAAACTTTTCAAAAACAAGATTTTATTTAAATGAGCTAAAAAGAATAAACTAATCTATTCCTGTAAAACTTTTACTATCAAGTTATAACGTCATTACACAATTTGATGATATAAAAGCTTGATATCTTGTTTTACTTGTAACGACATCGGAGAGCCTCCCATTAAAAATGACCGAAGACACTATATGGTGCAATTCAACATGAAATTAAAAAAAAAAATAACTACCTTTGCCATTGAATGTGTATTGAAGGTCGTCATAAGTAACAATGTGAGGATCACCGAAAATACCAGCAACTCCTGGAGCTTGGTACGCAACACAATCCTGGGATGGACGACGCTCAAATCTGTAATAACAACGGAACCGGACTGTATAAACAATTTCATGCAATTGAACAAATTGTCATAGGATATGCAAATGCAATAATATCAAGAAAGTCTCAGCAATTTACCTAAACGTTTCACATCCAACAGCCTGTTCTTCTTGCCATAAACAACACTGATAAAATGGAATCATATCATGGAACCAATTGGATAATGATGGAACCTGTAAACATCGTTAAATTTATATTATGATTATTTAATCTTAATTATATGCATTCAAAACATTTATTAACATTACGTAATTACCTTATTAGCTTCGTTATAGGGTGTAAATCCAAAGTCATGAGATCTTGTTGGCCTTGAACCCCACATCTGATCATACGACAGCATCAAGAATCCATTCTTATCATAACAACATTGTTGCCCTGAGCCTTCCATGCTATAATAAATAATACAATTAATTTATTACAACTTTTAAGTACTAATCAAAATTTAACACCGAATCTTACGGCGTTGTTATCTTACCTAGGTCCACCACTTTTAACACAGTGGATAGCACCCCAATGATATCTACAAGTGGGATTGGTATCTCTGTCGCAGTTAGGATCCGGCATGAAACGACCTTTATCCAGAACTGCGTGTTCCAAAGTACAAGGACATATCCATACTTGCGAAGCAAAGTTTTTCAGAAAACGATCTGTTCGCAGCCAGTTATTGCACATATTCTGAGCCCAACGCTGACCATGAAGCCTTTCCCATTGTGGAGCAAAATACCAACCCAGAGGTATTGGACGACTCCACAGAATTCTAGAAAATACAAAGAGTAATCTTAATCAAATCCAGTTCTTAATTAAATGCAGATAATGATGAAATGCGTAGATGAGAATAAAAACAGCATAACAAAAAATATCTTATGTACTTACGGAGATATAGACACTCCTCTGAAAACCTCAGGAGTAGTAAGATTGATCTGAATAAAGCCAAATTGCATATCATTATGCATGATATTATCTCTGTTTCGGAAATTCTGTGGGTTAATAATATATTCCCCTGTATTCGCTACACCCACTTCTATCATATCGATATATTCGAGCTGTGGTCTGATCGTTATTTCTTTGTAGCCCCACAAACTTATCTGTAGCTGAACATTAAGATTTGTGGTTAAGTTGAATCGATCCCAAGTTATTCTGACTTCAGGTGGATACCGTTCATGCACTGCATTATCTGGGAAGAAGATCTTTTCGGACGCCGTGGCCGGTGTTTCTATGATACAAAAATACGTTATCATATTGGTATTATCTAGATCTATATAAATGAAGACTTTATCTATTGTCTGTGGATGACACTTGTTGATGATACATTCATTTGGTTAAAACAATAAATATTTAGAGGTTTTGCTAGAACAACTATACGTAATTTTAAATCACTTACCTACAAAATACCTTCCCTTCCATTTGTATGGTTCATTGTTGATGGCGACTTCAAATCTAGCGTAACCATTATGATAAAATCTGGGTTGCACACAAATAGCTCTGTTTACATCAATAACGGCACCGATAACAGTCTCGGTATCGAAGCGGCAAGAGATTCGGTCGTTCGGGTCGAAACAAGGGCCAGTGATATTAACAATAGTGCCACCTAACATGTTGCCACTTTCAGGTGCGAATTTTAGGGGAAGATTAGCGCCGTCTGAAATTTTTAATAAAAAGATATGAAAATTTATCGTCTTCATAGGGGAAACTTACTGATGTTTATGAAATATTAAGAAACAAAGAAACTGATTTAGAACTTATTATAAGACGAGATCTGTCACAAATATATGTTACAGGAGAAGAAGAATTTATTGAAAAGTAAAAAGGTTTGTAAGTCTTACCGATATCTTTGTTGCAAGTCCCCAACAAAATATTTTCGTCTATTCTGAATATATGTCGACCAGAGAACCCGTTTGCCCAACCCCTTCCTGTTAAGTCTCTAAGTACTGACGCCTGAGAATATGGTTGATATTCAAAGCTTCGAGTTCCATTACCAGCATTAAATCCAATCTGAAATAACATTTCATCGGTGTGATATAAATTTTAATTTTGAGATGTGATAGTACACCAATAAATACAAAAACACTTATTAAAATTTTCCAAAAACTTACATAAGCCGGCACACCACCTTCTCCCGTCGTGGTATCGCCACCAGCTTCGGTATGAGAACTCCAGTTAATTTCAAGGTAGTTAAATATCGCGTATGTAAAAACTTCATCAGTTGCCAGTACCATTTGGAATGTGTTTGTCTACAATAATAAAACAATTCATATAAGCACATCGAAAACTAAAAATGAAAAAATGAACAAATAAAAGTCCTAAAGGTAATGTAATGAAGTGCTCACCACAAATAAAGAGTTGTCTATTCCACCAGCGAAGGACATATTTTTCCATGTAATGGTAATAGCATGCTTAGGAAAGAATGTTTCAGATCCAATAACACCTTGCCGTATGTCCCAGGTGACACGCTCTCGCATCTCAACTCCTAGCTGATCAGTACGCGTCTAAAAAACAATCAGGGCATCATGAGATATGAAAGACATGACAGAAAAATATTATTTTGAAAGTAGTCTAATTTTTCAAACTTTTTTTTTGGTTTAAAAGAGAACGTACCCGTAAATCTCTGTCCATTCTAAAGTAGACACCAGGCCTTCTTTGGTCAGGATCTTCTGGCCTCTGACTTCCGATACGACATTTGCTGAAGAAAATTCCAATAAAAGATGGGTCGTTTATTCTTGGCCAGTCTCTTATAGGGAAGGACAAGGGATACGTGTAATGGTCTGGAGGATCACTGAAGTAGATGTAGCCATTCATAGAGAGCTGTAATATAAAAAGTAAGTTACTAACACAATTCAATTAATCATTAGTATCGTCAAACTTTGAAATCGTAGGACTAAGTGTGAGTTGAAGACAGTAATGGATAATGTGCTTAATTCAAGGAACTTAAAATATTTAAACATAGATATTACAATTATTTATTACCGAAATATTTTCTTGAAATTACGTACCCTGGTGTAATTAAATCTAAATCCAAAAAACGGCAACTGGAAGTTGAAATTTTTGTGAATCTGAGGCGTAGAAGTGTGAATATCCCTCTGATAGTCACCCATGTTATCGGTGCCTCCTCGGTCATAGAACCAGTACATGAAGTTACCCCTGATCTGTGCAAGTCTCTGTGGGGTGATGACATAGGGCTGTGCATTGTTCTGGTAGGTTGTGTCAGGTAACACTCTGCCGTCGATGTGAGCTGCCATAAAAATAATTTACATAAGAATAACGTTATTGTTTATTATGAACTATAAAACATTCTTTATAAAGAAGTTATTACTCAAAATAAGACATTTTATTATTATACAGAAAATATCGTATTTTTGTTTATAAATTTTCTGGTCCTTTCTAAAAAATGTTGCTATAATCCGCCTTGTATTTTTATTTACTCTGAAAAGACCATAACTACATCAGAAAATATTTTTTCTTTAATGAGAGAAAATTACTATAACGCCACTTATTTCATTGCTTCATGAACATCAACGTCGTTCATTCAAACAAAACATTCTTTATAACACTGTATACTTAGTTAATTCATTTCGATAAGATCGAATATTTTGCGGTTTTATATAAGTAGTT
>DWJN01004310.1:0-12537 GCA_018248895.1 Carystus phorcus
CGCGTCGTTCCTATGCGATCGACAGAGTTAAGCAACTGCGGTCGCGGTCGGTACTTGGATGGGTGACCGCTAGTGGCAAAAATTTCTTGAGCGTTTCCGTGCTTTGGAGGGCACGTTAAGACGTCGGTTTTGGTTGCTATGAACATAGCAGTCGTGAAACCATGTCGGATGCCTTCGGGCGGTTTCAAAATATCCGACACTTGGGTTGTCCACTAACCCCTCCACTAATCTGCATTGGAGCAGCGTGGTGGAGTATGCTCTAGACCTCCTTAGTGTTGAGGAGAGACCCATGCTCAGTAGTGGGCGATTAATGAGTTGAAGGAAGATTAGTTTAAAAGGTGCTGTTTCTTTCGCCGTTTCTTCTCGATGTAAATGTAAGTGTTCTTCATAAAAATCACCGTAATATTATACCGCATTATGTCACGAGCTCTAGTAAAGTCATGGCTTTTGCCATTATTAAATTCGTAATTATTGTTACAGCCGACGTCATAATCTGTCCAGACATATTGCGTTTAGTTCTTCGTGAATAATAATGATAACAAGACTAATTTCTGTGTAATTGATGTCGACGGTTGTGTCACGGGGAGTAAAGGGTTTTACGAAAGGTCTTACGAAGAATTTACGACGAGTCAAATTAGTGCGGAGTAAATCACAACTGACTACTATCTTAAGTGATCTAATACAAGTTTATTAAGATATTTCTAAGCAGACGTTGTCTGCAACATACATATTATATGTTCCAACCGAGGTCCTGTCAACCTTTCTGAACCAGGAGTTGTGGCCTAAGGGGGTCGTTTTTCGGAAGTTCCGTGGACGACGACGACCACCAGAAGCCACTGGAAGTGCGCCTCACTTCGCCGACAAAAAGTGACTTAGATATAAGTTTATATTATATGTATGTTCTGTAAGGTATTTATGTTATGGGCCCCGTTGCCCGAAATAAAATTTAAATAAATAATATTACAAAACTATTAATTTATTATACGATAATCTCGGATATATTTCACAAGTTTATGAAATCGGTGACACCTAAATCAACATACATCTTCTTAATAGATAATAATTTAAAAAACTAAAAAACACGCTTTTATAAAAATTGAAACTAAAAACTAGTGTAAATGTAAAAAAAAATATTGCAATGAGTGGTGCATGGTGTCAATATATCAGTAAAAAAGCATCGATTGTCTATCGTTAGGTTATCAATACTATAGTTATGTGTACATGGTGATATCGTAGTCAAGCAATTTTTCTGGAAAAAAATACGGCCTTAATGTTGTAACTATAAATATTTTTGAATAGGTATTATCTGTAATCATTCTACTGTAATTCTCTATTTTATCCACGTCGCTTAAGTAAACTTATACGTATAAATACGCGCAACTGAAACATTGCTATTAAATTGTTTCAGGCAATATATAATGTTGTATATCATAGTTTTATCTTCTTCTTTGTCGTTTTCTTCATTACTGAAGGTCGTGCTCGTGTTGGTAAACCTTAGTGCCGGAGCTGACGAGCTGAAGTGAATATTTACATTTTATGAGTTTAAAGATAATTTTTGTTGCCGAAATGATTTACCTCGCGGAGACAAACCCGTTTTCCGATATGAAAATTATTGTACGAATACCTCCGAAATATAAGTTACAAACATCTAATTCTGTTCAGTAATAAATCAGGTTTCCGCCTGACACCTGAATAGACAGGCCTAGAGGTATTAAGAAAAATATAACCTTTTTTGAGTTCACAGAGTTGTCTCTCAAATAGGTCCAAAGTTTCTGTAGTCAAATAGGAACCCCTTCAGTTTCATCATGTTCTTTCAGGCGCTAGTGATATTGTGACGTAAAAGTATATGTGTAGATACATGTCAAACACTGTCCGTGGCCCATAAGGCACACGGTCGGCATATGTACCTAATAGGTCTCCATCTCTAGTACTAAATTATTTTTCATACCAACAGCTACAAATAAATTATTGTGATCGGAATAATATCGGTAGGTATTATGACTAGTTTTCGAATTCAATTATTATCAATACATTAACTATCGACAGTTAGGCAAGCTGACTCAGCAGGCAGCACTCATAACGGCAGTTTGCGTCACTTGAAAAGGTATGTACTTAGCTTCCATGTGGTTGATAAAAAAACAAGCGTCAAGCGTGTTAAAAGCAGACCTACAGCAATAAAATAGATATTAGGACTATCTTAATACACTGTAGGTAAGTACGTGTATATTTCTGCTTCGGACTTACATTTGTTTTTATCGGATGCACGCGACTAGGTTGGCATCCACTTGAAATATTTCGTTAACATCCATCCGCGATAAGAGTTCGCTCGCGACTGCGTAAACTGCGTTTCTCTGGCAACGGCGCGCGCGGCGCGTCATTGATGTCTCGTCGGCTGAAGTCGGACCACTTCGGTCATCTTCGGTTATGTTATCCGCTCCCTGTATGGCCTCAGGCCACAAGTAGTGTTGGGTAATAAATAAAAATAAATTGATCTCTATTGTCGTTTATGGTTCCGTCTTTACGGGCCGCGGAAGAACTCCCCCCACCCCACAGGGGACATACAGTCCCAAGGGTTCCGCACGTCCACTCCAGGGCGTAGCGAAGACCACGATGTAATGGTTCCAGTGAACGGCAATATTTTCATGGAGTACCACTTTTAAACCGCGTTTATATTTTGGAGGTTTTTAATATAGTACCATATTCGAAGTGCCCAGGATCACAATCGCAAACGAGAATTTATGCCGCGGACGGCTCTTAGAAGAAGCCCGGAACTAGTAGCGTATCCGACAAATCAAATGTAAACCAGGGTATACAGTCCTAAAGTATAATGTTATAATTGTGTTATTAATAAGACGATATAACTTTTCTTGCAGGATTTTTTTTATTAATTATGCGGGTTAAATTATTATGAAGTAAAGTTTAGTATAGATTGGCTAACTAAAGCTGACAATATCACAATAGACATCTACTCATACCAATGCAATTCGATTATAGATATTGTATATTTCAAAATAACATTGTAAAAGCCTTAAAAGGAATATTTGCCATACTTTAGACGTTAGCTGCAACGATCAACAGTACTATTGTAACACGCAAAGACGCTAGAGCGACGAGACAGGCCTCACGTGAAGGCATAACCATGAAGAGAGCGCTACGTTACACGTAAATCGTATAGTTTATTTCATCCCCAGTTCAGATTCACGCACACAACTATAAAACGTGTTTCAGCCTCTGTTGTTCTACGGTATATTGTAATAGAAAATATTTAGAAAATCAAAGAATTTGTTGAAGTCAAAAATTATGTAAAATACGGCACAATTAATAGATTTACTCCACCATAAGATATATTTTTCATATAAAAATCATGTTTGGGAAGACTTACACATATGTAGGTCCGGCGAAACGCACAACTGTCTATCAGAAAAATTATACAATTTGACTATATAGTGAACTTTACTAGATTTTTATGAGTTCGTCCTCAGAATGTTTTGTCAGGTCATTTTTTCAGAAATCATCTTAATCTAATATTTCAAAATAGTTGATTATCGAGATCAAGTTCGCAAGCGAGAGGGACGAGTTTCGTTATTCGTATGTAGTGTAAAGTCAACCATTTTAGTTATTTACCGACACTACTAGATAGACGAAACATAGTTTTCTGCATGCCAGGTTTAGAAAATAGAACTAGTTTTCTGCATGCCAGGTTTAGAAAATAGAACTATACCTTACGCCTACTGATAAAAAGCTTTAAGAGTATACAGTAAAGATTATTAAATGATATACCTACATAACAAATGGATATAATTATGTATAATATAAAGCAGTTCTAAAGAGGATTAAATAAAACTACCAATCAGTCTGGACCTATTCATGTAACTTTATTAACTTCAAATAAAAAAGATACATTTTTGCAATAATAACGCTGGCCGTGCTATAATCGACTACATAGTAAAACTTCAACGTTCCCGTTCGATAAACCGTAACTCTTAATCTAATAAGGCTACCCTTAAATTCTACTATTACCACTCATTCACACGCAACGTGGCCGATATATGCACTTAATTCCATAATTATTGCTCATTTCGTAATAAAGCTTCGATTATACAAATTATATGTAAACTGTCATGAGTTTATTTATGTAAAAAGTTTGCGGTACCGAGAAGTTATACGACCGTTTCGATTAAACTTAAAAGGTTCCGGACGCTAGTAGGACGACCGTGAACAATATACTGTTTTACGACAGCTACCTACCTTATTTCCGTACTACATTCGCGCCATTTTGTAATGACAGATGTGACATTTCATCGTAATTCTAACGCCACTCTCAAGAGAGTGCAAGCAACACCTATGCCACTTAGTGTCCAAAGCCGATATGTTACCATTTCATCGTTATAAACATGCCATTTTTTCGCCATAGCTTTGCGATTGCATAGTTGTCAATATTTTTATTCCACTTCATACGGCTATTAGACTGTTTTTTTTTATTCAATTCAAAAAGTTAGGTGCTGAAACTTCGAATAACTTCTCGATATCTTAACCTCATAAATAATAATGAGTAATTCTTGTACAAATAATTAAAAACACCAATAACCCAAAATACTTCAAATGTAAAAATATAAAAAACGATGTAACAGGTTGGCTTCAAAATCATTATTTAAAATTCAACTCTTTGATATTATAGGGATTATTGTCCTAAAATACTATTTTGTCACGGATATTTTAATGATTGAGAAACAAACCCTTAAAAATTATGAAAATCATATACAAACAAAAACCATTACCACAACTAACCACAAAATATTGATTTTTTTAAGTAACTTATATTAATAATAGGAATGAGTATACACACATTGGAATATATTGAATAATAATAGCTAAAACAAAGATTACAATTTGTGAAACAACATTACTTAAAGGTATAATATACTTATGATATGCTAATGATATGATAAAAAATCTAAACTGGAACCAGCCAGTCGACGAAGTCCTGTTTCATAAAAAAGAACTATATTATCATACTCATCGTTGTCCAGCATCGACAGTAAATCGAGACATAAAAATACGGTTTTATAAACACAAGCATTATCTGTGGAAATAACAAGTGTGACGTCACCAAACATTTTGGCGCCAAGTAATGATTTAACAAGTGTAAGGTTTAACAAACAAATCCAACAAAATAGACCATGACAACAACAATTTTAAATTTATCATATAAAGCAAGTCATTATTAAATCGACTTAATATTTTGGTCCAATCAAGTTATTCATAATATTTGGTTTTACAATAAAGTCACGGCAGCGCATGAAAACACAATGTAAGATATAGGTAATACATATTATATTAAATTACATTGTTTAGTGCGATTGTCAAGTCAATATATTTACTTATAACATAAAATATTTTTAATATTGATATGGTCACTATAAGATGCTGTTATGTTAGCTAATTAGGTAATAACTTAAGTCAGAACATCCCATAACCTATTTAATTCGACACGACACAAATTCGTGTCCCGTGGGAACGACGGAAAATCAGTGTGAGACTGAGAGCACGAATTCCTGTCCGAATCGACCGCTCCTAATTTCTGCCTTATTTTTATTAATTTAGCCTCAATCGAATTGGTGACTGTTGTAATACATTCTCGACGAATCATAGACTAGCCTCAACATTTTCACTCACTAGCGTCAGTAGAATTTCGTCACAACTTTTTACGGTAGAAGAAATAAGTTGCTGAGATTTTTACAAGTTATGTTTTTGATGGTATTAAAGATTTACGTATTGATCAGTTAAAGCGATATGTAAAAGCACGTCGGTTCATACATTACATTGAGTAATAAATTAATTCATGAAGTGAATAGACAATAGTCGAAATTCTACATAATAATTTTTGAAACTTATTAATAAGAATTTACATGTTTCAAACATTTATAAACTCATAATTATATAATACTTTAATTGTATTGATCATCTGAGATCGCAATACACTTTTATATGAGAAAATAAAAGGAATATTTACATATAGAAATATAAATAATGATAAAAAGAGATTAGATAAAATTCACAAAATGTCATGTTGCAATATTGCAATAGATACTATTAATAATACATGGACAACACTACATACCTACTAGCGAATCACATATATTCATTGTGCGTATGCAATATACTATGTTTGGACTGATATTTATGATACAGGACCTCGACTTCCTATAGTAACCAATATTTAAGTGTATATAATAATATTTCCTAACATGCAATTTATTATTTAACCTTACCTATATCACTACCAGTATCTCGTTAAGGCATAACTGAAGTATTATATTGTCAGGTCTATCAGGAAGCATGGTATCTTAAATATTAATAATTGATGGTTTATATTGACATAAGGTGTTTCGTAAGCATGTTACTGTAAAGTAAGTATAATTTACTGCAACACACTTCTTATAAGTTAAAATAATAAGTTATAAGTTAAAATGATTAATGCTGCTGCCTGTAAATCACAATGAGATTTTCTTGTCAGTTTAGAATATTAAATAAATTATTAAGACCTTATTAATTCTCGCTTCAAATATAATTCAAAACAATGATCCATTTATTCAATAGTATTTTATGTATCTTATTATAAATACATTAAGTGGATGTGTACTCGTCATATTGTATTTAATATTGTGTTGCAGTATATTATGCAATATGACTACACCGCTATATTACATATTACGATCTGCCAGCTGCCAGTAATATTACATGTGTATTATAACCTTTGCTTCTAAAAGCTTATTATTATTTTACGTACATATTGTAAACGAAAAAAAAAAACTGAATATGGAAAATACTAATTTACGTATAAAAGGATACGTAGGATTTCTAAATATTATTATACTTTAGTTTCTTGGCAAATGAAATCATAATTAATTTTAAATTATCTTTTTACCAATATTGACCACAAATATTAAATGGCAATTATAAACCTGTAAAATACTGTTTGACAGGTTCATTCTTACAATATACTTGTCATAATGGAAATGAATAAATTTGACGTTTCGAATTGTAATTATGTTAAAATTGTAAAAATAAAATAATGCAAAATGCTTTGCTTAATCAATTGCTGTAAGGCGCACCTTCTTTGGTGAATCATTGATACGTATATACTAACAACTCGCAATCAAGTGCACTTAATAGTCTCACTACAATTTAGTTCCATTTGTTAGAATTAAGTTTTGCATTATTTTAAACCTAATGACAACAGCAATTCCCATGTAAAATAGGTTTAGATTTACTGTTACAATAATTATAATCATATAATTCTCCAGATTCTAATGAAATTACATTATTATTATTGCGAATAATCTAACGTATACGTTACTAGTTGCTAAAAATTTCATCACGATATGATCGAGCAGTTTCCATATGTTACAATATGAATACGGTCAATAATTGCTCAGTCACAAAATATATAAGCTAAGCAAATCCCTAGGCGACCTAAGATCGCATTTTACTTCGTTACTTAAAAGGAACTATGCTGATATTGCGCCATAATAGACAAGAAGCGACAAACGTAGATAAAAAATACCTAATTGAATTGACAATGTGACCTCTACATGTTTATGGGTTGTTACAGATTAGGTTAGAATAAAGATATTGTGTAGAGTATATTACTTACTATATTTTGATTCTTAAAATTGTGCCATTATTAATAATCGCTTTACTTATAGACAGTGGTACATAAGGGCGTTATAATGTATTTCAAACCCGATTGTTACTAAGTAATTGAAAAATGAAAAGTATTTTTTTTTAATTTTAGCCATTTTATAAGCGTTTGGAAATTGCATTTTTTAGATTTTAAACGGTGCTAAAATCAAATTAAAGCTAATATGATTAATATGTGAATTAATCGTATAAATACATTGTTATACATATAACAATTGTAATATTTCTTAGGAATTGCATTGTATACATCAGAGGATATTGTATTGTATTTTATGGCCCTAAATTTCAATTTTAGTGACGTATGTACATACATATACATATTATTCCATAAAAACGTGTGTCGCTGCAAGTCTGTTAAGGCTACTTCTAAGCTGTATAATATATTTATGTATTATCGAAACGGGGTCAAAACATCTGACATCTAGAACTTTAATCTCATGGACGGAGATTATATTTACGTTTGTAATATTCCCCTTCAAATATGAACATTGACTTTATTGAGCTTGTCACATGAAATACTCTTAGTATCAGCATAATAATGCAAGAGAGCTACAAATATAATGACTAATAATTAAATAATGCACTTGGCGTACTGGTGTTTTAAATCTTAATATCGTAGCATAATATTACTATACCAACTTCGGAGTCGTTCCAATGTTTCATTATTTTATAAAAATGTTTTGCCTGTTGCTGAAAAGATAATTCTTACTAGCATACATTTTGAACTGTATTATATTGAATTGTATTTAATAGTAGTCAGTACTCTAATAGTTTCCGGAAAAGAAAATAAAATCAACATAATGAGTTTTCATGACGAATTGATGTCTTTACACGTATTTAACGATAATAAAAATATGTTCCAATGAATACAATACACTATCTCTTTAGTATCATATAAATAACTGCAGCAAAACATTTCGATAAAATAATTTCAATTATTATATTTTACAACGTATTCAACAGCCTATCTATATTTAGCGTTAATCACTTCAATCGATACATCGTTAATATGGTAATAGTTAATAAATAATTCATTTAATTGTGTATATTCAATTGGTGTATATGACTATGTATTAGCTAGCACGCAGTGTAAAGCTTAACGGTGTAACGCCGTTTGTATATAGAAACTAAAGCTACCTATTCTCAGTAATTAGGTACTGGCTATTTCATTAGTAGTTGCAAATTAGTTGCATCGTTATAGGACCTTAACAGTTCGACATTGTTAAAGGTATAGAAAACAAATCTCATAATTTGATACTATTTTCTATGAAATTATATATTCTGCGGAGCTGTATCATATATAAAAATTAATATAATAATTACGATAATATATAAAAATTTGACAAATATAAGAATCATAGATAATCTGTTTGAAATAAGGTCTATTGGATTGTTTTTTTTTTTTTAAGTTTACTTATTGGAGTGTTGTTTGGGCCTTGTATCTATTTCTGGGCAATTTTAGACTAAGTTTGGCACGAGCCAAATGTTACTATGATTTAAATGTTACTCAATAAAAATAAATAAAAAAATATATACTAAAATACAAATATTCTGTTAATATTTTTGTATATTGCAGTAACAGCCATTAGTTTCCTAAAGAGCTCTGAAAACATAACTAATAAACTATTATCCCCTAGTGGACCCAACAGGCGTCGTTTCGCAACCTACAAACCCATTTTAAATGAAAAAGAAAACACAAACTTCAAGGGAAACCCATCACAATATAATCCTGAAAACTGCATTCAAATCTGATAAGCTGTTTCTGAGATTAGGGAGCACAAACATACAAACAAAACTAAAATGCATTGTTTTGTGATCTCTTGCATATTAAAGGCCCCCATTATGATTTTTTTAAATATATTTACCATGTACAGACAGCGATCAGTTACACTTTTATTATACGTATTGATATAGAAGATACGAAGGTAGACGAATTCTATAACAGTTCTGAAAAATCCTCCTTACATTTGAATCAGACACAGGTAAAAAGCTATTCCAGATGAATCATAGTAACTTTAAAACAATATCGAGCTGTTAAGGTCAAATTTTACAGTAACGATAAACACTTAAGTGACGCCGAAATGCGCATCTATTCTACATATCATATATAACAATCATGACTACAATGGAAGCATCAACAATTCGTCAATTCCGTGAGTGCTAAAATTAAGTATTTGCCTAGGCTTATAATAAAGACGCGTTAAGTGTTAGAGGCGAAAATTGCAAGAACGCGTTCACTACCCTAACGTTCGTTCGCCTACGCGCTTCTAATACAACTTCGAGCAATTTTAACCTCTATCGTAACTAGTGGTCCATCTTTTACGTTTTGATATAAAGACACACCCACGGTGCTTTACACAACCTGAGCTCACTAACAACTATATCGTATTCGTTCATTGATATCATTGTTCGTCACCGAATTCCAAGTCAAAATGAAAGCGTACGTCTATATAGCTATATACTATGTCGTAATATGTCGTGGAAGAATTAGGTGAACAACTGGTAAATCAGTCTTTGAAAGCATGAATCCGAAAATTAAACAACCGAGTCGCTAACAACCATTCATTTGACAATTCCTTGTAGTATTGCCCAACAATCTATCGACAGGTTGACAAAACTATCATGACGTCAAAAACTAGTATTATACGACAGTACTGTGATGTTACTATATCCCTATCGATAGCATAAGTTTTTAAAAATCAATACATCACCTACTACAGGCAACCTTAATCCTTAACCTTCAACCATAGATTAATAACAAACGAATCCTTATCTACATAAATGTCAAAAAAAATAATTAAATGCTGACTACATGTACTTACGATGCGTTTTTGAAACTTGTAAAATTAAATACGTAAATGATATGAGTCTATAAAATAAATTCCTTCGCTCCGTTTTATAGCAGGTACTAATGCACGTAGACTGGCATCTGTGATATGAGATTTATTTTCAGATGTGATGAAGATGGAGGAACCTGGAATATACAGAAAACATTATTACTTATATCTTCTATATCTTAATATGTATAAATTACGTGTCACGGTGTTTGTCCGCGATGGACTCCTAAACTACTCCGATTTGAATCAAATTTTGCACAATATTTAAATATCTTACAAAGGATTACTTCGATAAGATTCTAACAGATGGCGGTGTAAGGTAATTAGCCTGCTAAATAGAGTATGTAAACCTTAGTTACAGCAACGCGTGGCAGGGTCTGCTCGTATTATATACATAATATGTATAAAATTATGTTTGTTTATGGACTCTGAAATGGTAAGAGATAAAACACCGATGTCTTTAACAACTTTTTTCAGAATTCTGTGAATAAAGTTTTGGTACCACAATTATATCGATCGGACTTGATCTATTTCTATATATGTACATCCAATAGCACTTCAATAAATAGAATTAAAACTATTGTGTTCTTGATGGTGACTTTTCTTTAAATAACGCGCGTTGGATACAGCCAGTTATACATATGTACATATAAATCTTCTGTTCGTATGTATGCCACTGAACTCCTAACAGTTTTTTGTGTATTTAAGAGTATTTGAATATGGTTTAAATTCACAAATCGATCCGATTGACCTAGATCAAGGGCACCTACTACCTAAACAGTTTCCCTACCCTTTTTGGAGATGGTTTTTCTTTTTTGTTAAAAGATTTTTATTCTGTTTAACAGTATAATGACAACTTACCTATAAATGTAACAATTGCTTTGACTACGAAGATTATTTAGATGCACAGACTATATCACTGAGTAAGAGAGTATTGTTCAAGAGGATAGAAGTCCTTGCTGGTCATGTGCGAAGCGTTATGAGCCATACGATATCCCCACAAGTTCATGGCTTCCTTACACGTAAACTGAAAGTAAGAAATGATACGGGTATTCAGTCGATATACATTTTTTTAGGTAATCGCTATACAAACATAATTTACCACCCTTAAACTAGTTAAACAATGTCATTCACACCTAATCTTCATCGCTGCCCATCTTACGAGCTTTTCGCGAGGGACCTGCGGGTCTCAAGGTAACCCTTTTTACCCGGGCTTGGACTCGGGGGAATCTAATGTCCCCCGGTAACATGTAATGTAATGTCATTCAACAACGAAATCAACAGTATCTTTAAATTTACAATACCAAAATGAAGGCCTCTACAAAAATCCAACATGTTGGTATTATTTGAAGTTCGATTTTAGTCTTAATTTTCTAGACACTTCAAAAGGTAAGGTAAAGGGTAAGAGATTTCAAGTATATAAAAGAATGCTGTGGATGCAGAATTTTTGAGTAATCAATCCCCTCCCCATTATATAGTTCAGAGTTCAGTTCCCTAGCATAAAAAAGAAAAATAACCTGTATCTCTTCCACGAAGCTAAAGTTGAGCACGTTCTTCCATCTGAAGGGTACATCCCGGGAGACTCGGAAGGTGGAGCTGACGCCGGCCACGTCCACGTTGGTGTGCGAGTGGAGGAACTCCTCGATCGACGGCGTCACGCTCAGACCTAGGAACTTCAGCAGTTTGTGCGTTGTGCTGTTTGGGTTTAAGGCGAGCTCTTCGTAACGTAGCACCCTGGAACAAAATACAATAGTACAGTGTCATTGACGACCGCTGTTAGTTAACAGTTTCACTTTTATAAATGACTAGATGAACCAGCAAACTTTGTTTTGCCATATAAATTTTTATTTAAGAACTAATTTTATAACCATAAAAATGGTTATAGTGTGTTAAACTTAAAAGCTAGACATATGCTACCGCGGACTTTTATTTAGATCTTTTAGAGTGGAACAATTTTGTAATACATGATTTTTGAGTAACTTTCACCGTTTACTCA
>DWJN01004311.1:0-12537 GCA_018248895.1 Carystus phorcus
AAATCTTCAGGTTCCAACCACAGTATACCAGTGTTATGTTTCGTAGAATGGCTTGATTAATTGTTGATGTACATTTCATCCACTTTTCAGTTTAATATCTTTTTGGGTTGTTTAAATTTAAACGTAATGGAAAAGACTGTTTTGTTATAATCATGTAAAATGTGTAATGGATAATATTAATATCCTAATCAACGAGCATTCTTATTGAAACTGACCGTATTGTCATACTGCAGTGCGGCTCAAACACCAGCAGGAACCGCCATCTCTATTAAAACATGTAGACTTTTAATTATATACTAAATTACACTGAACTAAACATAAAACTAATTTAACTATTTGGTTAAACTACAGTTCTCTGAAATATATCATAAGAGAAGCATCGGTGAAAGCGGTAACTAGCAATAATAAAGCTACATAACTGTTATCGTCTAATACATAGGCCATGGTTATGTGGCGAGTCTTACTAAGGCTTCAGTAGATTAAAGCGTCTTTAACGAAGATTACAACTTGCTTGGTCAAGCAACTTTATTAAGACATTTATTCTGTTTATAGAGGACTATTGACGTTAATTGACTCACTCAAACCCCGTCGTTATTGAAATCACTTTCTGCTTAGTAAGCGTTGTTTAAACAAAGTAGGGAGGATAATTAAACCTGAGTTTACTTGTTATTACGACTTGGTTTTCGGATATCGATTTTCGTGTGATATTTCTACTTTATTGAACGGTTGTAACGCGTTTACAATTTTCAAAATATTGGAGAATAATTTAAAAGTAAGAATTCGCAGGAATTTTACAGTTAATGAAGGTGAGAATCATAGAAGAAACATAAACAAGCCATTGAAGTGTGGAAGTTAAATTTCTATGGTATCTTCCTACAATTATAATAGAATGCCTACGTCGATAAGGTACAAGAAATAATCGGGTAGAGATCCACAGAGCCCGCTCGTGAATATTCCAGAATGTTCTTGAATAATGGATGGGGACGCAGTCGATATCTCACTTTTAATAGGATTTTTATTACGTTGTTGTCGAGTTCCGAGTACGAACAGTGCCTGGAAACCCGGATATATTTTCTGAATTGGCTGCACAGTCGTATCGAATCGAATATTACCTTCAAAACTTCTACGGTTCGCTTAATGGTTTATTAAGTAATGACCAGGCTTAGACTGTGTGTGTAAATTACACATTCACATTGTTGGTAGTCGCTTTTTATTTACCTAATGAGAGACTAACTGATTACGAGTGGTCATCGACGCTTTTGACTTGACATTTTTTTGTTAATTTTACTTACTATAAAATTTATTACGTTATTTTATTATACATATCTGCCAGATTAATTCGTGATCTGTGTACAGATCAAGAAGCCTTAGTACCAAATGTGGTTTAACGGCAAATTAGATAAGTAGATACATCTGCGCCATTTTCTCAAGATTTTCAGTTTAATCCACTAGCCTTGCAGTTGTAGGCACAACAACACTTATAGAAGAATGATAAAATATCTACAATACATATGCATAAACTTTGGAAATCAAAGTAAATCTCAGCACATCACAGGAGTTCTTTAAAAATAAAATTTAGGAACGGGAGCTTGCTTTAAGCAATCTTGTTAATTTA
Source organism: Carystus phorcus (assembly GCA_018248895.1). Taxonomy (NCBI): domain Eukaryota; kingdom Metazoa; phylum Arthropoda; class Insecta; order Lepidoptera; family Hesperiidae; genus Carystus; species Carystus phorcus. The sequence goes on from DWJN01004311.1 coordinate 1,616, forward strand.
TGGAAGAAGTTATCTGGCGAAGACTTGGCTGACGTAAATTATAACCTATTACTTAAGATATGAGGTTTACTTTTCTTTATATTATTTTTAGAAGTTCTAAAAATTTTCATTTGAATGATTATCTTTACGTGCCAAGTTCCAGTCGTCAATTATTGTTTCAAAGTTTTTCGGTATATTGTTATAAATGGCATTAAACGGACATTTTAATTTCCTGGAATTAAATAGCATATATTAATGGCTTCAATCTGATCAACAGTTCCTTTTGGTAGGTCTTTGATGGATTATTTCTTCCAACGTCATTTGTTTTCGTATATTAAAGAAGAATTTTAATTAAGAATTAAGAAGAAAATACACAAGTTAAATTATTTAATGTTATATTATGTTAAGTTCTTTGTAAACAATTATCATTATGTTAATAACGTCATACATCATAAGGCATTCATTGACCTAGGCAATTACTTATTTCGCTACAAAATATTTAACGATTTATAAGATCTAAATTAGTAACAAATTTGGGTTTTTTAAATAACGCTGCGTTTGTCTTTACTACTATGTCACTAAGTTTTATTTTGGTTGAATGACTATTAGATAAGATCTTAAGAATTAATAGCCTTTCTTAGAATCAATGCTATTTCGTTGATCAAACAAACTTCTGGTCCTCAAACACGTAGCAGCTAACTTGGCGTCGTACGTGATTGCAACGCGACGTTTCACGATTGAGAGCCCTTTCGAGAACAGGCAACATGGCGATTGGCACGAAGGTAACCAGGTACTGTGATGATGTTTCAAGATTGGCCTTTTGTAACCTGTTCAGAAATATAGCTTTTGTGTGAGAGATGACTTCCGTGAAGTGTTTTTCTATTAATGAAGCCGTGGGATAAAATAAGCTTGTTAGTAGTTGGTGTATAATTAGCAGTATCCAAGTTGTGATTGATACTGATCTACTTTATCAGAAGAGTAGCGTAGAGTGGAAAGAAGAAACTCTAGAATTGCTGCGATAACAGATATCGAAGCATTTGAAAGACTACAAGTCTACCTATTTCCTGAGTCAGCACAAACATATAATTTTAACATTCAGAAGAGATCCAATTTCAGTCATAGCCAGAAGATAAATTTTTATATGTTTACCCAGAATACCTAACGCGTTCCGTCTACCTTGTTTAAAAGACTTAGGCAAAATGAGTTTGATAAACGGTCACTTTCGTTTAAAGCGAAGACGTCTATATACCAGTATATCCAAAGAGGATACTTAAGCCTGTATCAGCAGGACCAATCTAAAATAGCCACCCGAACGTTCATAACCCCTACGTCGTGCATATTAAGAAGATTATACGGCCCACTGACCAGAAATCCTTATATCAGAGCAACGGTATCGCGGAAGAAATCTTGAGGTAAGATCTTAGGATGTGAATTTTATTGAGTTAAAAATGTATGGATATTCCACTTCCTTTGTCTTGCGTTTCTCTACGGATAGGTTTACAGTCGATTTTACGTCTAACTTTAAGGTGCAAATGAGCGTTGAAGGTAACAAATTTATCTAACAAAACTATAACTATAAATGGTCCAATATTCCTGGAGCTTCGCGGTCTTGTACGATTTTGCAGGAGCGCTGTAATGGTATGGTAATTCACTGGAAAATCGAAATATTCTTCATTTAATGTGTAAATTTGGATTCGATGACTTCGATACTATTATGTATTCGAACGTTATTATTTTTAATATATGTATGTTTAATATGATAGCGGACTAGAGTGGGTTTGGGGCTTCATTCATCTTTCACTTTAAGTTTATTTCTTCTGCTAGTGTTGTATCCCTGGCTATGAATGTTTGTAAAAAGGGCACTATTTTTCTTGTCTTCAATGGATAGTACTTTTCTGCCTTATTGATTAATACTGTCTTGACGTCATTTATAACATGGTTTTTAAATACTTCGATAGCACTTAGGTATTGTCTTAATAAAGGTCCATCACTTCTTAAAAGATCAGTTGACTTGTTATTCCATTTAGTGATTATTAACATATCAGTAAAAAAAAGGAAAGTTCTATTTGCTCACACTCAGTATTTGTATTTTAAAACCATAAAAAAATATTTCCTAGTTGAACTAAATAACGGAATTCAAATATACCGATACTGGGATAAAAATAAATAGTGATTTAAATCTCACTTGTACTCAGAGCTTAACCCAAGTAAGTGGAGTACATTGAGACCGAGAAATAGTGTTGCAGAAACTAGACTCGTTGAAAGCGATAATTCACTAGCGACAAATAGCGCAAAATCCTTACATGTCTTTTGTTCTGTTAACTTCAAAGTCGGTGGCGCATTTACGTTTTGTATTGTATTCAAAAGTTGTCTTCGCTTTGTTTGTCCAAAAGTCTTGCAAATGTGGCAAACAGATTTTATGTAGCATATGATGAAGGAAACAATTGTAACTTCGGTATTGGTAGGAAATGTAAGTCCTTTTATTTATTTTTTATTTTTAATTGCTTGAGTTTTATCTTTGGATGTTTGGATGTTACGATGAAATTTTTCCTGTGAAAATCTGCACGCGTGTAAGCATTTTTGATGAAGGTTTTTGTTATAGGGTGATGTGATTTACACGCTCATGCGACGAGATTTGACCAGTTTTGTTACAATATTTTATGAAGTGCAAATTTATCCTATCCTTTAGCTCACGTCAACGTGCGCTAAATAAGGGATTAAATATTAGATTGAGATCTTTTTTGCAGGCCTATTGACTCGATACCACTGCGTATATTTACATTTCTACGTGTATACCTACGCTATATGTTATACACTATATGCCTAACTAAGTATTTTCCACCACCAATCCGCAATGGAGCAGCGTGGTGGAGTATGCGCTAAAGTTCTAAACCTCCTCAGTGATGAGGAGAGACCTGTGTTCAGTAATGGGCCATTAATGGGTTGAAGGCAAGTATTTTACACCTTAAATTTATTTTGAATGTTTCTTAGAGCATTTTGGATCAGTTTTGGAGAGTGATTAAAAACCTACGCATGCGAAGGGAACGACTGTTCTGTCGTGGCTTGCTAAGTACCATAACATATCCTATATTATTTGACATCAAATCAAAAGTCATTTATTGTGGAATACAAGTTGTCCAAGATCTTATAATGTCTACAACTTGAGTCCTCTATATTCTCACCACATATGCAATTGTACAATTTTTTTTGTTTCTTAACGTTATAAGGTAAATTAATCAAAAGTATCTTTGTAACAGTAGGTATACAATTAATTACACGGCCGTACTTAACTTGTAACTCTTGTTTCTGTAGATTATATCAGCCGATATTGACAGCGAATGCATCATATAAGTGCTTCACCCAAACTAACTCTGCATATCTCGCTGGGGTTAAGTGGTTAGTAAATTTGACTTTGCCACGATATATGTCTTGAGACCGAGGATATTATTATTTCCGTTACCAATATCTTCCCTCCGCGAACCAAGTTTCTACAGTTTATGGGTGTTCTTCTTTAATAATACAATTTTGAAGTGAAACATTGTATCACTTTATGCAGTTTATGCGTCGTTTCGTGAAAATTGTAAACCACGAACTTTATGAAATTGGAAAGAATCTAGGAACATACATATGAATTGACTATAAATTTTGTAAAGGCGCCATACGAATAGATATGCTTCTAGACAATCTATGTTTGGAAAAATGAATTGGATGAGTCTGTTGCCTTGCTGAAAAACATTTTCAGGTATATGTATATCAATTTATTTCTTATTAGTTGCCGCTTGTCGCCGTAACTCGTAAATTGTATAGTAGGTAAGTATAACATTTAACGAAATATTTTTTTCATTCTTTATGTCTATATATCTATCTGTACTATTCTGTTTTAAAGAGACGAATATACTACTCGTATTGCAAATTTACATCATGTTGATTTTCTCACCTTTTATATGAAACTCAAGTACTGACTTTATGGTGCAAATAATTGTAATAAAATATGATTATATATTTTTTTATTGCTTAATTACCCGTTAATTTTACGTTATGTATGTAATGGATGATACATGTTAATTAATATTAAACATTTTTTTATGGTTTTAATAGCTGTATAAAGTAATGGATATTCTTATCGCAGGTAATCTTAATATGTGATACATGAGAATTAATGATGAATGAGTAACCTTTATGAATGCATAGATGATATTAGTTTATATATAAAACCGTATAAATATTATCTATTTATTATAAACATGGGTCAATCGATCCTCGAATATAACTAGAACCAACAAAGGATATTATAAATCGCGCGGTCAGTCGGTCTACATGGCTTAAAACCCTTTACGTCGTCTCAAATTTCCATCCTCTTTAACATCCTTTACTGGCTTAACAGGGTTTGTAACATAATGCAACGGAATATACATATTTCTGTATGGTATTCCTTTGTATAACTTTTTAAAGTAATGAAATATTTATCATCATGTAAAAATGAAACACTAAGTTAATTGTCAATACAGTACGGTTTATGGTTTTCATACGCTCGGAAAGAAATAATTAAATGCGCATAGGTCAATAGTATTCGCTTGCTACATAACTCTCAACGATTCATTGTCCGTCAATTTTATTGGATAAAACTCTTAGAACATTACCAGCTTTCAATGAAGTATAAACGTATTTAGTATTTTTCCAGAAAATAACGTTATTATAATGTATTTGCAACGCAACGTTTATAAATTTTTCATTATTGTTTGATACTCTTTGCATTGTCTTTGTTAGTACAAGCTTGTGGGTGTCGCATTTGCGCGCATTTATTAAAGTATTAAAACGAGCTTATAACGCGCTAAAAATGTACCAGTTGTGTACCCATGATGCTTATGGCATGAGATCTGAAATTAAATGCTATTATGAATAACTTAACTGAAATCTTTCAAAACCAGGTATTCAATACCAGTAAACCAGGTATTCGAATCAGTATTTGCCACGGGCCAACTTATTACAGAATGTGTACAATTCATTAATATCCCACTACTGAAAACAGGTCTCTCCTCATTGCTGAGGAGGTCTAGAGCATACTCCAACCACATTGCTCCAGACCGGATCGGTGTAGGGGTTTGTGACCAACCCAAATGTTGGAAGTTTTTAAGTCGCCCGAAGGCCTCCCACGTGGCTTGATAACGGTTTACCTTAACGACAGGGTTTGACGGTTTAACATGCCCTCCAAAGCTCGGAAATTCATATGAAATTTTTACTGGCGGTTACCCATTCAGGTAACAACCTAGCACGCAGTTGCTTAACTATCGATAGTACAAGGATCGATACGAGGCACAAATCTATGAGCGCTTCGGAATACAGGATACGCAAAAAAATTAAACTAAATTTGACTTTAGATTGTTATTTCCTAAATCTATTAATCACAGTTTCCATCTGTTGTAAGAACACGGAATGAAGGAATTTGTTTGTTAAATTCGAGCAATAAAAGAAGTCGAGGACGTATTTTCGTTATTATTGAACCATTACAATATTTCTAGTTTCTTTGTCGTTTCGTCGTCCCGGTTAAACCACTGTTTTCACGATCACTGATCAAAATTTAAGCGAAGAAAACTTAAAGCACATAAGTATAGTTATTCAAAAAAAAGACTTTATAGTAAATAAAGATAAGAAAGTTGTTTTCTGTATAGGTAAAGAGTTCGGTATGTTTAAATATCATCCATTAAAACCAACCTCCATTTGTGTATCCTGTCAAATAAATATAAGGCTCTTGAATGAGGTTTTTATAAAATATAAGTTAATGCTTGATCACAATCCTACCTGATGTAGTAGGTTGTTGTAGTGTTAAATCATTTTTTACTATAAGAGAACATAAAACTTTAGAAATACTTTGGACTCATATAACGCGAAATCGCTTGTAGTATAACGTTGTTAGTTAAACAGTTAACTTAACGTTCTAGATGAACGTCATTGTGGGATGAAACGCTCGGTCGAGCAGGCGACGTGAGGGCGGAAGAGGAATCGATAAGCTTCCGTCTAACTACTACCAAAACCAATTGATCCCTGATTCGTTGAATACACAGGTTATCGTAAATCGTATCGTAATTCAGTGGCCGGTCGGAGAAATAGAAGAAAAACCTTGCAATGAAAACTCTTTATTTAACAAAGGATGGTTTGTTGTTTAAATTATCTAAAATAACGTACATTGTAACACGTCTTAGTATACAACATAAGGTATACGAATTAGAAAGAAATAAAGATTTTTTGATATAGAATTTAATCTAAGTTTGTTGACAATTGATGAAAAAAAAACACAAGATTGATGACAAATACGAATATAACAAAAGTGTACAGAGAAAATACCCACACGAATAAATTTAACAGAATTTAAATAAGAAATTGAAATAAATGAAAATAGTGCAGTAAATGTCGATGGATACACGTGTTTGCTTTTTTTTATTACAATAAATCGAATTACAAAACGCAATGTTTTTTTTTCACCGGATTCATACAATTTCTACTAAACCCTATTTTGGGTAACCCTGATACAGAAATTTTTATTAAAGATACTAAATATGGTCTATCAAGTTAAAAGACAATGTTTTTTCTATCACGTCATACTAACTTTAATTGTATTTGCTTTATGGTAATTGCCTTGTTTACTTGTAACTATTGTGCTTTCGGTGGACATAAGACTCTGTACAAGTTGTTGTAGAAACTGACAGCAGAGGTCATTACGGGCATACCTACATACAGACTTCAGTAAGTTCAGCATATAGGTGGTAATGAAACTCAAGTCGCTTTACGTGCATCAAATTTGCGTCTGCGTTATCCTATTAAACTTTCATAATTTTAAGGTGTTGGTACCCCTACTACCGTCGGCTAGTCGTTTAATATTTTCGCATCTCTCTTCTGTCCATAACCAAGCTCTGGTATCATCGAGGCACGTGAATCTGACCTTCTTACAAACAGATTAAATACTTGGAGTTAAGTGTACTATTTGCTAAACTTACCATCTCAAAATGAACTGCTGAGTGTATAGGCGCTATTATTGCAAATTTATTTTATAGTACGCGAATAACATACAATGAAAATAGTTATGTCTTGTTCACAACCACATAACGAAAGCGGAAAACAGCAATTTTCTTTGTTAGCGCAGCAATTCAAGGTCCCTTTCCATTTTAACGGTCTAAACATTTTTTGGAAAATAGTCATTATGGGAAGCAAACAAAGAGGCTAGGCTGTAATTCTTCGCTTTACTGCCCGACAAATTCTTTTTGGAGACTGCGTCACTCAGTTTATAGGGCGATTGGATGGTTGCCAAGTCGAATATGTGAAAAACCATGTCTGTCGTATGCAAAGAAACGGAGTATTGACCTTTGCCTCATGTTTGTAGAGCGCGCCGATTTCAGTTGGCTTTATCGGCGCGTGAAGATTTGGATGCCGTGGCATGAATTTATCGATGCGTGAATGTAACAATTTACTAAAATTGTAATACACTGCTGAAAATACGCACAAAAATATATTGTTTGATCTATCTGTAACCCATACGTTCTTGCTTAACTTCGTCACGATCCATAAAATTCCCAGAAATATTAACCCTTCTTATCAGAACAATATTGCAACTTATTGTTTAATAAAGTTCAGAAATGTATCATATCTTTTTCAGAATTGCTTATTTTTCGCTAACCTCGTCACGTTGCTTTTTGTGTAGAGTTGTGATGCTGATACAAATGTTGGATATTTGGACATGAGTTAAACAGGCATTTTCATAGGTTATCGATAGATATAAAAATGGGGCGCCATACTGCAGACGGAAATTTTGCCATTGTCAGCAATTCGTTCATTTCCTGTGGATATAGTTTTATTGGACGAAAATTTTTAGCGATGTTATAATTGTTTGGGATGTAAAAGTCTTTTTCTATATTTCAGTACGAAATTCCCCTGCTCGTATCTTACTGAAAAATGATCGAGTCTACGGCACCATTTTTTTATTTTGGGAGGTAACTGGGCTTTGCATGTTCTAATTTAATGACAGTGAAGAAAAAATTGTGATATAACTTACACATCAGCTATATCAGAGAGTTATTAAATGTTGGTGTTGTTTTTATCCCTTCTCCAAAGATTGACAAGGAGGGAATGCTCCTAGCAATAAGTCAACTTGTTCGTGTAATACAGCCCAAAATGAATTAAATAAATGTTTGTTTAATAACTAGGAAAATTTTAATTAATAGTCTGCTTTGGTAAAAGGTGTTAGTAGGTATATTATTTAAAATAATCACATCTACACATTGTTAAGCTATACCGTACATTTCTTCTTTATACATTTTGATTATTTTACAGACATGATAAAATAAATAAGGTACGTAAAGGTAAAGGTAGCTCAACAAATCTCTAACCGTGTTTGTTACAAAAACTGTTTTCTGAGAGATAAGTCTTTGACTTCTTTAGCTCTTCTCAATTTCTTTGTTTCACTTTGCTCGGATTACCGACGCGGTTGGTTACTTACGCTTTCATAGAAATAGTTTCATTTCAGTAGTAGTATCCTTTTTATCACTAAATATTTTTCCAATAGTTCTTTGCTCATCATTTACACTGTCAGTAAATGATCGAGATATATAATATCAGCGTTATATCTATTCGTCATCCAAATTTAGATTAGAAATAAACATTTTTTATATACAGAAGTCGTCTATCATTCAAATTTAATTACATTGGTAATGGTTATCTTTATGCATGTTAGATTACGCAAAACCATAACACTGTTAAAAATCTTTCTCAAAACAAAATAAAAACCAAAAGTACTTGAGGAGATTAAACATTTATCATAACTAAGGAAACATCGCTTTCCCTGTTTCTTTAAAGTGGAAAAGTTTTTGTTCCTCTCTAACTACAATAACTTTTTCTTTAAACTAAATCCTTATTATTATAAATGTGAATGTAAGTTTATTTGTTACGCTTTCACGCCAAAACCACTCAACCGATTATCATGAAACTTTGTGTACATACTCTTAGAGTTATTATAAAGGACAGGGTACTTTTTATTAATATATATATATTTTTAATTATATACATTTATTTAAGGGCTTCAACGCATGTTAAGCTACGGTTAAGGCTAAATTCTTTGTAAGTTGATGTTGTTGATTGTTAGGGTTGTCTACTATAAAAGGAAAAGTCCGAACATTAACATGAAATGCAAGTTGATGGAACATGAATAGACATGACTATTTTCGTCGAACAGACCAATATAAAAGAAACAGTGAGATGGACACACATGTAATACTAGCTTGGGTTCGAGGATTGAAGTAAAACCCTTTGTTCTCCGACAAGTAGTGAATTATGATCGCTTATTTTTATTATCTTTGTGTTAAGATTCAAATACGAGATTTGTATTGAGTAACGCTCATCTTCATGTTGTTGTTTTCCGAAATATTACTTATCTAATGAGTATCAAACTGATTCTTGATAAAATTTAAAGCACGTAGCATCGTTCTAGTGACCAGTAGTTTCAGAGGTCATTACACCGCTTACCAGATGTACTGCATCTTCAGATATAATGTGATGTTTCGCTCAGATAACATTACCATAAATAATACTTATCGAAGTAATACAAAACGTTAATATAAATACATAGTTTGATTTACGAGAATTTGTGCAACTTCTTTATGGAGCGTCAGACAGTACTACGTTGCAAATAGTATTTTTATATGCCGCATAATTTTTATACGTCCTTATTAACCTACACTTTAAATGTACCAAATTTTATTAATTTGGTGGACTGTTCTGGTTTGAAGGTAATTTCCAAACAATATTAAGGTTCTAAATCAGATTTCTGAGCATGTCTACTTGTATCTATTTAATGGTATTAATATTATTAGAGATCATCCCGTGGTCGAATTTCGAGTATAATTTATTTTCATTTTAAGTTTTAACGTTATTAAGGCTTGGTTCTTTTGTCAAAGACTTTAATCTCTAAAATCATAGACTTCACCAAGCCTGCACAGTAATTTTAGAATAAAATTTAAACACAAAAAGTAATGCAAAAAATGAAGACCGAATTAACATCTTTTACGATACAAGTGTTACAGAAACAAAAAATCCAAACGAATTTGATTTTTAGAAGCATATTTCTATAATTTATTTATTTAAAATTTCTTAACAAACAATATTTTTTGTAAAAACTATTATCTTTTAATATCTTTCACTCTCCTACGTGCGCATTATTCTTAAAAGGGGATACAAAGTTTTCTCTTCACGTATTTAATACATAAATTATGAAACAAACCATAACATTATGATTTTCGCGTACGTAAATGCTCATATAGGATTATCGTAATTCCTAATGACCTACACTCCTTTGACATTACCATTACAATCCTGTATACGGTGTGTTATCTCTTGATTAGTTAGCCGTGTTAATGCTAACAGCGTTGTTATGTTTACGTCGATAATCCGAGTGACTCGCAAACTATTAGGTTGTTTATTATATTGTTTTTGCGCTTTTCTTCAAACCATTATCACTGAGGATGTCAAGTGAATACTCAACCGCGCTGTTCCATTGCGGGTAGGAGGGTTTAGTAGGCAACTCAATTGTCAGAAGTTTTTAAGCCTAAGGCCTCCGACATGACTTGACGATTGTTATCTACCATAACATCCGGGGCGGACAGCTTTACGTGCCCTACGAAGCACGGAAGTGCTCAATATTTTTTTTGCCACTAGCGCGTTTACCCATCCAGGTACCGATGCGCGCGGCGCCCGCAGTTGCTTAACGCTGTCGATCGCATAGGATCGACGCGAACCGCCGCGGCGCACTATGGGATCGAAGCATGTAAAGCGTGGCGTAAATGGTTTTGACGAATGTTGTAATTCCGATGTTTTCTCTATGGATATATATTCTCAGATAACAGAACTTTTATAAATATTGTTCATTAACCACTTTTATTTATTATCAGGTATAAAAAAAA
>DWJN01004312.1:0-12536 GCA_018248895.1 Carystus phorcus
CAGTCAGTCACCTTTGAGTTATATATATTTAGCTTTTCCTGGTATAAAATAAAAAATGTAACGTATACAGATGATAAATAATAACGCTACACACTAATACACTAGAATTACATTGTCAATTGCCATGGACAACACATAAAGACAATTACACTCACACCCAGGACATGAATAGATATTTAAACTCATCATCTTAATTTCTGCTGGGAATCGAACCTAGGTCCTTTCGAATAACGATTCGGCATGATAACAAGTCAAGTCGTCAAGATGAACAAAATAGGATCCTAAAAGGTACTTACTAGTTTACTAGTTATGATCACCTATATATACCTACATACATACATATATTCCTATATCATAGCTTGGCAATATTTAATGTTGCCAACATCAGTTCTACATAGTATTTTCACAAATAAATGTGCTACAATACGATATTTCTTTTATATCAAGCACATCTACAAGTATATGAAGACTTTCAAAAGAGACGATACTTATCTTTATTCAAATTCAAAGGGTGCAAACAAACCGTAGCTGTTTTCTTATTACATTATCATATCAAAGGATTAACAGATCTCGAAGGAAACTACAAACACCATTCTATTAGAGTGGAAGCGTCGACCCCAGCACAATTAGAGCATGATAAATGAATCACGAAAAATCTCATCTAAATATTTAATCGAAAATTCCCCTACACGATGCACTGTGCATTTGTATCGTTACACGAGAATATCTATCTATAGATCTGAGTTTTGAAATGAAAGGATGTTTATACTAGTACGTACTTTAGTAAAATATTATTAACATATAGATTTATTTAACACGAAAGAACTATTTATTAGATTTCTATTAAAGTATTTTGTATAGTTAATAATATTGTTGTAGTACTTATAGTAGGATTATTTTATACTAGCTTTTACCAGCGGCTTCGCTTGCATTAAAGCCTTTGAATAAATTTCAAAGATTACATATTTTTCATTTTAAACAAATATTTTTTTAATAAAAAGTATCTTCTGTCTTTTTTAAGAATATGTGTACAAATTTCGCGATAATCGGTTTTGGCGTGAACGCGTAACAAACAAACTTATATTCACATTTAGTCCGCTTCAAATAATAATGATATATCTGTAAAAGAATCGAATTAGGCACGTTTTTCTTTAGATTCCTATGTTTGTGTGGGTCTGTGAACAATTGAGCGAAGACAAGTGCATGCGAGTGCAGGAATGCACCGCGGGCCGTGCGTGGGGCGACGCCCCTACGCCACAAATGCAAATAGGGATGGCCTAAACGACACTTTTTAGGTTATTTCAACGACGCAAATATACCTTTTTATTTTGAAATAAATTATTTTCTTACTAAATTGAAAAAAGAAGAATGGAAGATGTTTATTTCGACAACAAAGGTAATAAATATATATTATTTTATTGTGTTATATAGCGATGTTGTAATACTGCAAAAGGTTGCATTAGGCGAAGTCCCGAGTTAAATTGCTTATCTTACCTAATGATCATAATTGTTGATCGACGCTTTAATTTTATATTTTTAACTAATACAATGCAATGTGTACGCCACATTGTAGTAAACGTGAGATATGTATTATAACTGGGAAATGTTGTAACCACGTTTATGTAAAAAAAAATTTAATTTAATTTTTACATGCTTTTCTTCTAAAGGACTCTACTCAAGGTCTAAATATGCTCGTTGTAACGAAGATCTTTGCGGTTAAATTGAACACGTTGTAAGAAAAATAATTTATTTTTTATTGAATGCCATCATAATATACTTTACATCTAGCATTATATTTATATTTAACAAACAGTGATTATCAAAATTTTATTATAATCGTAGGCATAGACTACATGCAAATGGACCAGTATACATTATTATAAAATATTAATATATGCGTATAACTGATTCTTTGATTTTAAACAAACGTGCTATACAGACTTCAGAGCCTTGTTGTTTATTCAGACAGGCATATGTAGGTACTATGAGAAAAGGAATTTAGCTTGGCATCAAAATGGATTTGATACAAAGTTCATAGGAGATTCTAATTTTTGATTAAAAAAATAATCTGTACAATTTCAAAAATACTAATTTGTGTGTCCCATCACTATGACAGATAATATTTCTTCTACGACAATATTGCGATGTTAATACCGCGCCGAAACGCCTATGCATTTCCCCTCCCTTCTGAATGTGGACATTGTGCATAAGTCATTAGTTTGTTTTATTGGCCGCGAAAAGGGCGTCACTTTGTTTGATGATCTTTTATGTAGGTTCTTTAATCAGTGTTATTTGTATTGTAAACGATTGATCATTTTAATATTTTATTATCATGAACAATTAACTTTATATACGTTCAAGTATTTTTAATTTTACAGATAACTACCATCGCTACTCTTTGATAAACTGAAAAATTAATATGACTTAATACTTACTATTATATATGTATACGAACACTTGTAAAATTGTAAATATTTCCGTATGCAATATTAAGTGAAAACCACATTTAAAACGGTTAAGCAGTTTCTGAGATTAGCGGAAACGAACGCAAAGGCAAATAGACAAAACAACATACGATATGGGTTCTTTCGTATTAATTAATATCTTCCATGTATAGATTAAACAATGTACGAAAAAGTTGTAAATTTAAGTTCAAGATAGCACATTTATTTACGAATACAACCATTAAATAATCCTGCAACTTCCCAAAAGTTAGACGCCAAAGTAAAAATTGAGTTAATTTCAATCCGGTAAGTCACATCAGAAGGGCCGCTGCGAAACTTTAACTTGGAAATCAGCTTCTTTTCCAAAGATGTTTTTTAATTTTCTGTAACGTGCCTTTGTTATAAACGCAGGGCTACTCAGTAACTCTCGAAGTCACTCCGTATAATTTTCTAATTCCAGCCCTATACCGTAGATTTTACTGCGTTTCGGTTTCCCTAATGCCAAATTGCGACGTAAACTTCGCCTTCCTGACCTATTTAGGCGGATATTGTCGGGGTGGCTGTTTCAAATTTAGAATTCGACACTAAATTTTGCTGTCCCTTTCTGTTCTTTAACTAGAATGAGAAAGCTACGTTTTCTGAAAGGAGTAGACTATGTCACAAACCGCTAGGTTTAGATGGAATCGGCATGGAGCTAATACGTAACAAAATATACTAAATTTAAATAAGTTGCCTATTATTAAATATAGAGTTCAATTTCTAATTTTCTGGACAACAAAATAATTATATAAACCATTTAATACAAAACTATATACCGTAACACTCATAGTTACTTTACTTTTACCCTGATAATGTTCCGTTTCGGTTCGAGACACATGTTTGTGATGGTATATGCTTTTATTTATTTTAACTGCATATTTCTTTTGACCCACAGAAGTGTTACTCATGTCTACAATCATAATTTTTTCGCGGATTGTTGCAATAGACTAATATTAACTTGATAACAATGGATTTTTTTAAAATAACGCCTGATTCTATGAACTAAACTGAAAAAAGGCTCCATTAGTGATTATGATTCGTCGTAAATAAACTTTCTTTATCATATTGATTAATTCCTTTTATATAGTCTTGGAAATGTAACCGCTTTAAGATATCGTTTTAGAGCTTAATTTGTATGAACTTTATGTTTATATTTTGTAACTTTTTGTGACAGAAGTAAAACAAGCATTTTAAAGTTTATTTCGATCTTATATAAACAATTTAAACATTCCGGCAATTTCATAATTTTTGTCTTAATCACTTTACATGTTAACCTTCGTAATTACATAAATTGACCTGTTATAAGCAAAGTGAAATATGATAAAAAATGATCATACTTTTTTGTTTGTTCCTTAGATAATGTTCTCGTAATACGTTACCTAAAAAGGACTGGAGTATTTGCCGTGTCGTGCGCCTATGAGCACGGTGCTTCAGTTGAACCGAACACGATTTCGGAGGCTATATTCACGGACGCGCACCAGAGCGCCTGTAAATCACTTAGACGGACGGCGACGGGGCCGGCAGTTAAAGTTTCTGTTTTCGTTCACAAGGGAATGGAAACATAACGATAAGAAATATCTGAACCAACCCCTTTTTCCGAAGCCATAGGAAAATAGCCGGCTGCTGCTAAGAATTTTATTTTTATGTTTTTAACAGTTTTAAGCTGTCAAAAACAATTTTAGACGACAGCTTGGATTTCGTTTTTAATTATACTTATTATTGGAGAATGAAAAAAATGTCAAAATATAATAATTTTATGGAAGTTCTCAACTAAGAATTCTGTAAAAAAATGCATTTAGATTACTAAAAGCCGTTTAAGCTCTATTGTCCAATCGTTTAATCATATCTAAATAATGGAATAGGGCTACAAAAGTTATTACGTAAATTTTTGGGTAATTTTCTGCGCTAAATCAACCTTTATCACCGCCATTTTAAGAAAGTTCTACGGATTCGGGGTATGTAATTATTTTGATGCACACTAGGGGTACATAAGTACATAGACTGATCACTTGTTAATTGTCACGGCTTGCCTTGGATATTAGTAGCATCCTCGGAAGTAGGGCTCCGTGGTACCATCAAACGGATCACTATGACACGTTGACCGAGAAAAATAAAGCGGTGAACTCGTTAACTTATTATAGTATACTTGCGATTGTACCCCCGATCGAAATTCTACCATAATCGGTATTGAAAAATTAAGGAAATAATGAAATTGTGTGTGATTCCTTAATTGTATATATCTGAGAATAGACTTTCCTGAATGCTAACAATACAAGACATCTTTTTAGAGTTAAAAAACAAAATAAAAATTCACCTTTTTTTGTCTAAAGCTCAACAATAGCTATAAAAAAGGCGATTGAGAAATAGAGGAAAAGGGGGTGTAATTGTTACCTCTTACCCTATTATCATATTATATTCCCTTATATTGCAACTGGAAGCGTTAAAAGCATTCGGTTTGAAAATGTTAATTACACAAAATGGAATTTTCAAACCTTCCTAATCCTGATATCTCTTTAAGGTCTGAGTTTAAGTAATGTTCTACACCGCAGTAAAACTATCTTCTAATTGGCTAAAGTGCAAGTAACAGGGGCCCTCAGTAGAGTTATTTATTGCACTTACTTTTGGGTAATTAGGTTACCTACTGCGGGACACTTGGGGGCAATTTGTCAAAATCTCTTACCAACTTCGCTCTGAACTTTGTTTCACTTTATTCTGTTACTTAGTGCGGCGAAGTTAAATGTAGCAGTCGGAATAAATGAAGTACCGGTAGCAGATCTTGTATCTGTTAATTATATGCATGAAACTGTAAAAAGTATTGTAAAAGTAGATATTATAAGTCTTTTATGGTCGTAATCGCTTCAACATCGAAAAATAATTCAACAATCAAATTATTTGTGTAAAAACAAAGCAAATTAAAATCTATTAAATTTTAATACCAATCTATCTACATATATTATTTTAATGCCAATTTCCATTAATTAGTTTATGTCCCATTAATGGACTGAGATTCATGCAGTAAACATTCATATACCTAGGCATAATTTATTACTTTATTTTTAACCTATTTACTTTATTTAACATTCATTGTTTTCTATATTATCTTATTTTGTTTAGATATTAGTATTATAATATGTCAGAAGCTATTGAAAAATTTTGCAAATTAATTTGATGAAAATCAAGTTATAGATACGTAAGTAGTTTTTTGTATTAATGGTAAGATGAAGTTGTTACATAGAGAACATAAGTATAAGATATCGAATTGATATTGAGGTGTAATTAAATTGAAGCATATTTCGTGTTAATACTTCGCAATATTTAACTAAAATCATATTCATATATGGTTTATACAGTAATATACTTGACTAAGTCAACATGTAAATATTGTAAATGACAAAAGGAATTTTTGAGGTGATAAAAAGGAATGGCCAGGCGGCAAGACCGGATGGTAAAAACTGTCTTCCGGCGTCGACGACCTTACTGGGGGACGATATTAAGTAGATATCAAAGTTTCCTCTGATCTGCATGTTTTTTTTTTTTAATATGGTTTTTTATATGTATGTATGTAATTTGACTAAATCAAATGTTTCAATTTTAATTTTCAATCCCTTCCAAAGATCCAGGAATTTTTTTGCACACATTTTAAATATCGGTGTCAATGACCACATGTCGATTCATAACTGGTTGATCGCGTTTTTAACATTGCTTCATATTTATCAGAATAACTGGTGCCACCAATTTGTTAAGTTAAAGGAAATAATTTGATAATAATTTTACTAATATATGCCTTAGTATTTTGCCTTGCACTGTATTGCTGTCACATTATATACCGTACCAAAGTCATAGCCCTTTAGCCTCATGTGGCATCGGCGTCAACTTCGTAATTAGATAACAATCGAGCCCGCCATGTTCGTGTACGACTCTGCAAATGAACAGAATAGTACGTAGCTAAATACATCCTTTCCTGTCCGAACAAATGTGTTGACATTCGAACGCTGTTCTAACAAAACGTGGACTTTATCGATTTGTTAACGATAAAACACGCAATCGTTTTAGTAGAAGTGTTGTAACAATGTAAAATAATAATGACAAGCCCAAGACGTTCAAAAAAAAGTGTTGGTCAATGTGCGGTCCAAAGCCTCGACTGGGACTCTCCATCCGCAGCTACGGGAACTGTTAAAAGAAGGCGATCTTCTTGTCCAGAAAATTCGTCTACGCAAACTGTACAAATACATGACGCTATCTTTGAAGCACAAACGCCATCAGATTCAGGTAGCGGAACTTCTAGAAGTATCGACGATGATAAGACTGATTGTTTAGTAGAAGTAGAACAAAGAATATCATGTATTATTAATGAAAACAGATCATCCCAAAGTAATTCAGAATCTAGTGATATTGATATCATAATTGATAGTATATTACAAAATCCTTTAGATGAAGATATTGTTTTCAATGGCCAAAATGAAAGTTTGGGTAATAATCGTGGGAAAACATTTATCAAAACTGAAACACCGAGGTCTGTGGATGGCAAAGCTAAACAGGCTTCAGCTGCAAAATCTGTTGTCAAGAAGACTAAGGAAAGAGATCTTAAAACTCCGACACCAATTAGAAA
The DNA here is from genome assembly GCA_018248895.1 of Carystus phorcus. Classification (NCBI taxonomy): domain Eukaryota; kingdom Metazoa; phylum Arthropoda; class Insecta; order Lepidoptera; family Hesperiidae; genus Carystus; species Carystus phorcus. The sequence continues at coordinate 7,093 of DWJN01004312.1, forward strand.
GTTTAATAAATCTCTAGATCTCGTAAAAACTAATACAAAATTACCAAAAGAAGCGCCAAAAATACAAGATAAATCTAGCGTATTGCCTATATATAAAAGTACTATACAAGAAAGAAACATTGATCTGGGTGCTAATGCTTCGAAGAAAAAAGTATCTTCAAAATTGAAGTTACCATTCTCCCAAACAAGGCCAATGGATAAACCAAAAATTAATTTATTTCAAACTAAAAGTAATTTACAACAAACTAAACCTTCCCCATTACTATCCTCACCTGTAAGACGAACGATTTCAAACGAATATGTAAGATTAAAATTTACGAATGACACAGTAATACGACGTACTATTGATGGAAAACCTGTACCTAAAATTACTCCTAAAATACAATCAATAATACCAGAAAGCCCAATAGATAGTGAAGATCCGTTTTTAAATTTAAGTCCAAATAAAAAATATACTGTAACGGTCAATAATAAGGTAAGATGTGATAAAGATAATTATGTTATATTTGATCCCAATACTGGGTTTAAACCTGAAGAAACTCCGCGACATTCAAAAAACTCTACCAAATCACCAGTTACTGATAGATCACGTATTCCGCTTAAATCGCCGGTGGGGGAAGGAAGTGGTAAAAAGACAGTGAATGTGAGTGACACAGACAGTGGGATTCTGTCTCCTAATTCGCCCTTAGAAACAAGTGATAAGGCATCTACCTACTATGTGAACGCGGCTTCGTTTAGTGCAGTGGCGAAGAAAAGTGCTGCTAGTTTAGACATCACCATAGTCGACGAACACGTTGCGAAGAAGGCTGCTGAGCAAATACAGGTAAGACATTTTTCTTAATTTCATTACCATTTTTTTTATTATAACGTTGTTCCTTGTTTGTATCTTCAAATTATTTAGTACCGTATATCATCTTTCCTTAACATATGATTTTAAACTTAACGGTTTTTGCTTTTCATTGTCGTACCGAAACATTTATTATACAATCGTATTCATAAAACGAAATAAACTGGTGCAGTAGCACTTCATAATTTCTTTGAAAATGTTGTCTAGCGCCATCTGTCGAGCAGTAGACGTACGAGGGTACACATGTACTTTTAGTTGCGTTAACGTAACGTTGACGGTTCATTGTCAACAGAACTTTCCGGTTTTAGTTCTGCCACTTCGTACTAGATGGCGTTGTACTCTATCTAACGTTAAATTGTTTCTTTACCACATATGCATACGTCCCCTACATTTTGTTCATGCTATCCGCTTTGCCTGATATATATCGCTCGACAGTGGCGCATTATTCGGGAGCAATCGTGCAGTTAATTTCCAAATGGGCCCATTTAGCGAAAATAACGAACGGTGAGGCGCAAGTGCTTTGCGTTTACTTTTGTAGTAGTATAATAGATGCGCGTTCGCGTATGTAGGTGGTCGGTAATTTGTTCAGCCAACAATATGGTTCACTATTTGAAAAGGGTGATCGTTTAAATATTAGTTTTCATTAATTAATATTCATTAATTTCATTAATTAAATATTAATAGTCCGCCCATTGTACTCCTTGGCTTTAAGGTTGTGCTTGTGGCAATAAAGGATAAATAAATATACAAATTAATTAATATTCGTCGCATCTTATTTTGGTTCGAGAGTTATAAATACAGGTAACGAAAAGCCAAATCAAAAAATAGCATCAAACGCAATAAATTCGATCACAATTCAATACACGACATTTCATTTACTTCGTTAAATACAAGTTTAAGGAAAATAACTATCGCATCTTCATAAGACGACCCTGCAGCTAACTGCATAGGTATGCACGTTGCGTTTTGTATTAGAATCATGACACGTTTCTCATTAAGGGCAAACAGGCCTTTTGTGATGTCAAGTAGCGCTGCTACTTTCACTTTTAATTTTCTTTACGGGACACGGGATGAAGAGGAATATCGGAATTTAAAGAACTTGACTATATCACTTTAAGGATCCTCTATTAATGTTCCAAACCACTTTTAATTTCGTTTAATTTTAATTTGACTTGGCTTTAATATGTTTGATGAGAAATGTTTGGATACCTATTAAATTATAAATTAATAGTTTTATTAATTGGCATAAGGGCTACATAAATAAAGAACCATAGTTCACTTAATAGTAATCACAGAATATTGACTGTAGATATACTACAGAACGAAGGACGCCGGGTTCGACATCTCGATCAAGGGTAATATAAAAGATTATAACAGACAAATAATTACTCTCCAATCGCGACATAATAAGGCTGTCCTAGTAGAAGTTGAATTTATAAATAACATGTTATAATCTATATTATAAAAGAGTAGAAGGTCAACGTTCTCGCGATTGATGCGCGAATGCGCGATTGATCCCCTTCAAGATGGAGGGATTTCATTAAATCTTTTACGAAATGTTTCATTACAGAATACCCAAACAGTGCCACGATTAGAGACAGGTGGAGAAGTATCGCAATAAGTATATGATGATCTATCAGCAGGACCATTCCGCCAGAAGTGTACGATTGATATGAATATTTTATAACTAGTAGACCCGGTGAACTTTTTATCACCTTGGAACATTTGCTCCGTTTTTGTAATATTTCTCATCAATGCGCAGCTCCTATTGTAGCGTTATGTCATATAGCCTATAGCCTTCCTCGGTAACTGTACTATCTAACACAAAAAGATTTTTTCAATTCAAACCAGTAGTTCTTGAGATTAGTGCGTTCAAACTATCAAACTCTTCAGCTTATATTATTAGTAGGTATACATGGATATACTCATACTTTCTCTTTTTCTTCTCTCTTCTTAGTCGAGACCGCATCAGCGATGCTTTTGGTGTAGCTGTCTGATCATGTTAATTTCTCAAATCACTCAGTGAAACGTAAACCGGGCCTTATCGACCAAATAGTAAATGAAAACAGAATCTGTTGCAGACAAAATGGAAACTCTACAGAAAAGTTAATGAATGTACTTCAAAGAGCAGCCTGTAATTACCCTGATCCTCTAAACTGCATTCTCTTGCACACGACTCTCGTCTCTTGTTTTGTTTTTATCTGTGGATAAAAAAGCTAGCATGACCCTGTAGAATACGTATACCTAACATGACCCTGTAAGTACCTGTAAGTACTTCATGATATTATATGTATGTAGATAGATTTTAATAGTTATTTTTGGGAACGTATTAAAATAATTTTTTTCTTCTCACTTCTTCCTTAGCCGCAACACATTAGTGACGCCCTTGATGTTACTGATGTTTCTGGGCGAAGGTTACCTCTTTAAAAAAATCCATCATTAAAAAAAAATACTTTAATTTTCTAAAAATACGTGTAAAGAATTAATCGACAATAGTAAAATAGATTAAGGATCAATCACACGAACGATTGCATTCATCAATTGTCATTAAGATGGTTAGGCGAAGTGTAACGGTCAAATGAGTAGGTGTCAGAATGCATTCGTGGTCTCATTTGTAATTTAATGCGCAATCGCCACGCAAATCACATTCGATGCAGGCGACCGGTGAGAATCTCAAGCCTGATTACTGAGTCCGCATGAGTTGAATGCATAAGTACCGTAAACACACACACGAATAATGCATAGACTTCCATAACGTGGAATATAGAATACTGCATTGTATAATTCCTGTGCGTTACGATCTATAAAATACATTTTTGCATAACACAGCAGGTACTGCAGTATTAACCTTTCAGGGATATATCGATAGCTTGGTTGAATAATAGTATTCATTGCCCGACTTTCGAACGCTGCTAACCGATGGATTCAGTTAAGCAACTGCAGGTGTATTCAGTCTTTAGTCCCGGTTTTTTTGCCTTGTACCAGTTCATGCTCTGCAGTTTTAGCTTTTAATGAGTGTAGGGCATTGTATTTGACATCGAAAGAATAGCATGAAACTTTTCCTAATCGCGTATTTCATTTAAATTCGTATAGGTGTTTGAATGGCACAATATTGGTACTTCAAATCGCATCACATCATTTTTTCCTATCCGAAATTTTATTTATTTATTTATTTATTTATTTATTTATTACAAAATCCACAGCTTTTCATTACAAGACGTAACATTTTTTCTTATTAACTACGTGTTTAGCCAATTATGGATTTACATTTTTCGTTTAGTACTAAGTATCGCTAAGTGAAACTAAATGTGCGCGTGTGTTTCTGTGTGTGTGCATGTGTGTGTGTGTGTGTGTGTGTGTGTGTGTGCGTGTATGAGTCTGATATATACTTATATACAATGAAATAATTATATTCAATAATTATACTTTTTTCCACTTGCTACGATTCTGACATACCTCTTTCGCTTCATCAACTTTCATCACTCGTTTTGTTTATCATCTAATTACATAAAAACAAATCTTTCTATAATCTGCAACAAAGTTCTGTTTATTGACGTAACTTTTGTTCAAGCTCTTTGTTTAAAGTCTCATTGTCTCCTTTAAGTCCCCATTACAGTGAAATCCGAATTTGACGACACGGACAAACAAAGAACAGTTAATCTGAGTTAATGACCGCACAAAGGCTGATCCGATTTACTAATTACAGTATTAAGCCGACTGTACATTAACTCAGTAGTGCCACATGTATCCAAATATTTAGTTTTAGTTAAGTTTATCTTGGCCAGCTTTTTCTCTATACCAAGTGTTGCATTATTTCTACTCTTCAATTTGTTATTAAAAAAAATTTAACTTCTATGTATGTAAATGTGTGCGTTCGGATGGAAACTTGTAACTCAATGTTCAAAGGATTGCGCTGAAATTTTGTGTACACGTTTAGTATGAAAGACAATGCATGGTAAGCTTTGTGATTTCATTCTAACTGCAATATGGCAAAACACCCAAGATGACGGACTAGTTATTTCTAATGGACTCATCTTTATGGATGTCAAATGAAATGAAAGGGTGAAACACAAAAAATAAAGTGATGTTACTCTAAACCTGATATGGCAGATTTCCAAAGATGGCCGACTAAGTTTTTTATGCTTTCTTTCTTACTATGGGTTTCAAATGAAAGTGCTTACTGCGAATACCTCTAAAAATAAAGTGACATCCCTTTAAATCCTAAGTGGCGGACTTATGAAGATGGCGGACTAACTTTTTTATGCTTTCGTACAATATGGGCCGTAGTTGTGTGGTTTTGTAAGGTGAAAAATTTTAGAATCTAGAGTTACTCGGAGTAATTGAAACTAATAGTTCAATTATTTAAGGGTTTTATTTCTTGACTTAACCTTAACCTATACATTTTAAACAAAATAAGAGTAGGGTAGAGTAGGGTAAATAAGGTAGAGTACGGAAGAGTAAGGAAGGTTAGGGTAAGGTAGAGTAAGGTAAGTAAGGTAGAGTATGGTAAGTAAGGTAGGGTATGGTAGAGTAGGGTAAATAAGGTAGAGTATGGAAGAGTAAGGAAGGTTAGGGTAAGGTAGAGTTTGGTAGAGTA
>DWJN01004313.1:0-12536 GCA_018248895.1 Carystus phorcus
CCTTGTGCCTATTTTAATGTAATTACTGTGAATGTTCAGTGTGTAATGCTGTTGGAGTGTCATTTAAATAAATAAAATAAAAAAATAAAAATAAACCCTTTGAACATTTAGAACATGAGTCAATAAACAGAAACGATATTCTCGTTGTAAAAGATTTTGAGTTTCTTGCCCACTACTCCATTCGTATTTGTTATATATATATGAATAAAATTTTTGTTTGTTTATTTATTTGTCCTTCATAGAATAAATGAGTTATAGAGAAATGGTAGGAGATAGAACACAGATGTCCTTAGCAACTTTACTCAAAATTCCCTGAAAAAGGTTTTGGTATCCAAATTACATCGATCGGACATTGGTTGATGAGTTACAGTTGAATATGTTGACTTTATGCTGATCCATCGGACAAAACAAAATCAAAACCAATGTGCTTTTATGTATGTTTTTTTTTACAAATTTGATTTTTTAATATTCGCACTGCTAGTTTATATATATGTATAATTTGATGCACCTATTCTTTAATCAACTATCTTACCCTAATCTTAAGTACCCTACTATACAGCAATATGATTACAGATCCAGTAATTCAGGGAGTTCAGTTAGGTCTCAAAGACCACTCCTGACGTACATATTGTGGCCATATAATTGCCTCACGTTCGGTACAGTTACAGCGTCTTGTCAAAAAATAATGAAACTATTTGCTTATTTTATTCATCTGCAATATCCGGAGCGACACATCAAAACAATGGCTGTAAGTTAAACTTTAACATTTTAATATAATAGAACAATATTGCTAGTTATGTCTATTATTGCAGTTATTAATTTCAAAATCTAAATATATATAACTCAAAGGTGACTGACTGACATAGTGATATATCAACGCACAGCCCAAACCACTGGACGGATCCGGCTGAAATTTGGCATGCAGGTAGATGGAATGACGTAGGCATCCGCTAAGAAAGGATTTTGATCAATTCTACTACCAAGAGGATAAAATAGGGGATGAAAGTTCCTTAACGCGAGCGAAGCCGCGGGCAAAAGCTAGTGTACAATATATGCATTGATGTCGTATAGCTATTATTAAAAGAGATTTCAATAAAATAAATGAATACTCATCATAATTTATTACAAAATACGAAAGATACTCCTATGACAACTAGGCATGTTATTTAAAATATATTTTGGTCTCAATTACATATCAACCATTTTGTTTTGTTCCAGTTGTGGATGAATGCTGTTGTACAGATATTTTATATGTATGGCACCCAGTGTGGTATTGATTATCCAAATAGGAATAGTTATGTAGCAGTTTTCGCCAAAGAATTTTATAAAATTATAGCATGTAAGTATCTGGTGGTTCTTAAATCCTTTTCCATGTTTTATATTATACACACTGTCTAAAAACGGTAAAAGTTTTGTTAGTTTTAGTAACTAACCATGCCAATGTGTTTTAAAGAAATATGAACTTCTTCTTACTAAATACAGTCCATAGTATACATATTATTAAAGTATGTTAAGCCAATAAGTATTTTTGAAATTGTATGGTCGTAAACGATTATATTATTATAATTATTTTTGTTTATATAAATAATAATAAATAACGCCACACACTCAGAGCCCCACACTAGGATACCCCGTGTCGTGGTTGCCATGGACAACATAGAAGGACATACACACACCAAGACCGAGAACAGAAATTTAAATTCATCAAATTTAAACCGCCTCGCTGAGAATCGAACTCAGGACCCTTTCGAACGGCGGTCCATTATGCCACGCGGGTCGTATATTATTAATGTGTTGCAATAACAATTTGTATATCGAAATTATGAAAATTACTCGTTAGATATCTAATACTGTCAGATATTGTTATAAATGCATTTTTGTTACCTTATAGCTTTACCAAATACGTCGGTATCAAGAATCTTGGAAAGAATTCGACCAACATTTATGCAGTATCTTATTGGAGTACATCATATACAACATTTACTTCATACCACTGAAGAAGACTTATTAAACATAATCATCTGGTGTTTTGATGGTATGTCATGGGATAATCTTAGTGTTGGAGATCAGGAACCTGCAAGTTCTATAAAACCAAGATTGAAACCAGGAAAATTGATGAGCTATTTATCGAAAAAGTGCAGAAATTTAAATGTTTCAATGATTCAAGCTGAAGATACTTATCCAAAATTCGAATTGATACAAAACTCCACGGAGACATCCCAAAACCATATAATAGATACATTGTTCACAACCTTCGTCGCGTGCTTAGAAGCATACAACATAAAGATTTTTAACCAAACTTTAGATTTGTATAATGAAAACAATAATAATAGTGATCATACATGTTATAAACCTGTAAGCGATCACTTTGTAAAGCAGTATAGATCCATAATTAAGTCTCTGCAGGAATTGTTAGTAGTTCTAAATGAGAAGCAATATGATAGAAAAAATATTAATAAACCTTTACAAAAACTATCAAATTTAATAAATATATATTTTTCATAATTATATACCTAAATGTTTATTCATTTATTTAACCTTAATTGTAATGATTACAACGGGCGAGCATTAGGCATTAAGTGTACCAGTCATACATATATTATATATTTGCTTATAATCAGATTATCTTAAAAAAAATAGGATTCTTAACTCTGTTACAAACATTGAATAAAAATTAAAACAATAAAAATTCCCACAATTTATTTGAGGCTGTTGGAATTGTAGCATAACAATCACCATTTAGTGTTACTGGCAACCAAGACGTATGCGTATAAACTGCTTAAGAGTATTACAAACCCCATGTAGGTACATGTTCTAAAACACTAGCAAGTATTCTGCAGTTAAAAGTACTATTTTTCATTTCTTATTTTGCAATTTTTAGGGGTTCACCTTAAAAATGCTAAGAGGAAAAGAAACTAATCACTTTCTACCACTACTAAAATAGTGTAATAATAAATATCCAGAAATTTTGCGCTTATTAATGTACGCAATTTTTATAACTGTTATCTACACGGTGAGTTTAAAAATCAAGACTCATAATTTATTAGTCTCCATAATCTACTATAAAAATTAAGGGTTCTAACTGCAACATATGGACGATGTATGACTGTAAACTAATTTAGAACTGTATTGTGGGCATTAGCAAGTAAAAAATCATGCATCAGAGCAAAAATGAAAAAATCGATAGATCGAAGACAACATTTCCAGAACTACTAGGACAAAAACAACCATCAGAGTTGCCAATTTATGGGGAATAGACGAAACTGTGGGTATTCGCAAATAAACATCTTATCTACACTAGTATTATAAAGAGGAAAACTTTGTTTGTTTGGTTGTAATGAATAGGCTCAAAAACTACTAGACCAATTTTAAAAATTCTTTCACCATTCGAAAGCTACATTATCCACGAGTAACATAGGCTACATTTTATTAAAAAAAAATTGAGTTCCGTAAGATATTTAGGTTTTTCGGACACAAGGTGTAAAAAATCAATTTATATGGCAAAACAACACTTGTTGATGGCGAGATAAAATATCGTTGTCGAACATGTTACCTCTACCTAGTCTGTACTCTCGGTGTCGATTTTATCCCTATTTAAATAAGTGATGAATTAAAAAAAGTTAAAGGTACCTATATCTGATAATTATATCTTTTAGAAATTTGATTTAAATGATTGAGGATTTTAATAAAATGGGGTTTTTGGTAATCGTCATCGTCGTTCATCGTCTTCATATAAAACGTCAACACTGTCACGTCTACCTGTCAATTGTCAGTATTGTCATCACAGCAGTTCTCTTTTCACATTCAATTTCGATTTATTTTTGTTTGGTGTGTGTTTAAGAATTAAGACGCTGTATCACTCGTTTTATTGGAAAAAACTACATTTATTATTTGGAATTGTAAGAAAGTGAGTATTGTGTACAGTATGCATAGTTTTCATAATTTTGAGTAAAAAAATAATTATGTATTAACAATTTACAGGCATGGGGCGCCGCAAGTCCAAAAGAAAGCCTCCAGCGAAAAGAAAGGCGATAGAGCCATTGGATCAACAATTCAATTGCCCTTTCTGTAACCACGAAAAGTCCTGCGAAGTAAAAATGTTCGTCTATCATTGTTTTACGAATATGCCGGAATATTTGATGCTGCTACAATGAAAGCTAATTATTGTATCATTTACAGGGATCGAGCGCGGAATACTGCAAGAATACAATGCCGGGTGTGCTTAGAAGATTTCCAAACAACTACTAATGTGTTGTCTGAACCCATAGATGTTTACAATGATTGGGTGGATGCTTGTGAAAGCGCGAATTAAGGTTAAACTACTATTAAGGTTATATTATAAATATAAAAAATGTGTCTGTAATAAATGTATTTATTTTTAAGTTATTTTGAATTGTCAATTGACTTGAGTTAAATTAGCAGCATTTTAAATTGAAAGTTGTCATTGATGTAAGTAGACAAGTTATTCTATACATATAACTGAAATACCTATGGCCTACTTGAAATGGCAAAATATAGTTACACTAGATATTGACTTGGAGGTTGAATCACATTGCAGGATAGTAAAGATTCATCATCTCATCAAATAAGAAATTTATTCTGTAAACAAAACATATCTGCCAAGCAGTTTAAAGGTTGATTAATTATTATCAAATGCAATGATTGGTTGTAACTCATTCAACTATTTTTATAACACATTCAACTAAGGTTATAATTCATTCAACTGGGGTTACAATTCATTCACTAGGGCATTTGATGCATAACTATTGATTATATTGTGACAACAATACCATTAATAGTTTTATATAGGTCTGTAATAGTGGTCAATACTAAGAATATTATCAATAATATTGATATGTTTGCACTATCAATAGTTAAATCAACTAAATACTATTAAATTTTAGTTGATCATCAATAGCATTCATAATATTACCCCTTATGATGGTCCAACATAAAACTATTGATACCTACTATTGATAGTATTAGTTCTTGAGGTTTTAATAGACAATTGATTGGCAACCCTGACTTTAAAATATCCATCATTTAGGTAATGGCTTAGGTTTACAAAAGTAATTTAAAGCAATGTTAGTCTTTAGACTGAAATGTATTTGTAAGTCTTAAAAGTCACTTATTACTTCCATTCCAACTATACATCCATATTTTCAACTGTCATATGTTGACTCAATTCAGTTAACTGTTATGCCAATAATATAATGAATGGATGAATTGTATTAATATGCTTCTATGACCTTTACATTTTTATATTGTTTGTTTTAACATTGGTTTTTAAAATATTTGTAGAATTCCTGTATCCGAGATAAAGTAATTAAGATATATGCTAATTAACCACAATAAAAGTTTGTAAGTGATGTCTACTATATTATTTTTGTATATCAAAATACGGAGTAGAATAATAAGTATTAAAATATGATCTTCATAAATAAAAAAAAAACATTAAAGGAACATCAGTCTAGCCCTGCATGGTATAACAAAATGCAATTAATTGCATTACGGCTTTGTCGGGAATGAAAGATTTTTCTACCTAGGTTTACATTTTCAAAGTGAAGTGAAAAATTAGAGTATCAGTTTGTAATATTAAAATAACCACTTTTTACTAAATATATATGTATGTATACATTGTATTATACGTAACATATTATAAAATTTTTGTTTGTTCCCGCTAATCTTTCGAACGGCTGGACCGGTTTAGATGGGATTTTCACTGGCAGAGAGCTGATGTAATGATGAATAACTTAGACTCTTTATTTTAGAATTATTTGTATTCGTAAAAGCTGCGAACTGTACAATTACTTTTTGTTATATTCCACACAAACCAAGTCGCGGGCACAGATTGTTACATAATAAAATGAAACAACAAAAATATTTGTCATTGCTTTATTTTCTTCAACAGTAAGATACGGCAGCAATTACAACTATTAGATAATAATATTGCATCTTAAATATATAATTTCCAAGATTTTGTGATTAAATCGAATATTATTTTTGGGTAACCTTCACAAAAGCCTGCCTTATCTAATAATTGCACATAATTACATTATAAATACACTCACAGACAAAAATATAATTACCTACTAGTAAATCTTAATCACGCAAGCGTAACTACTGCTCTACAAGCTTAATACATAGAAGAGTGTCATTTGACAGAAATACAACAGAATGAGATTACCACTGTATGACTGTGGAAATGGAATGTACACTACACTCGTCAAAATTTAACATCACAATAACAATACAATCAATCTACATAGTAACAAGGAATATAGCAACAATATTATTTGAATTTAGAAGTGAATATTAGTATAACATCATTCATATTCTACATACTGATAAATTTTAATAACATTATTGTAAGATTTTCAAAGCGTTAGCAAATTTCCTCCACAAATGTTAAGCAACAAGGCATCTACGAGTATTATTTCATTTTGGAAGTCACTTTTGGCAACATTCTACTTTAACAAATCGCGCACCTCATTACAATTATACCTTAAAATTTAATTTGATGAAAATATTTTTTTCAAAGCTAAGTACGACACCTAAAGCTACATTCATAACGTTAATATTGTACTGATCTAATAGAATCGCAAAGCACTCAAGCTTCTACTAAATCATTCTGTAGCAGAATAAAGAAATATGTTTTTTTTCAGAAACTGAGGAGCTAATTAGGCATCCATTTCAATGGTGGGTTCACGTTACATATTACTGTCCAAGACATCATTATGCCAACAATTGACTATTATTGAAACAAATGTTTCAATTAAATTGCAAAGAATTCACTAATCACAGATTAGTTACCATACAAGGACTAGGAAGGAATGACTTCTCTAATAACATTTTCATCTAATTATCACATGCTTTAGAAAGGGTTGCCAATTCTGTATTATCAGTTCTAGCCGAATTTATTAAATGTTATATAAATTGCATATCACAAATAAAACAATACAATAATATATTATTACATTGTGTAACATAATTTGTACCATAAAGTAAGATATAAATTAAAAAAATATAGGTAATAATTTTGTCACATGTGTGACAAAATGTTTTGAGTCACAAATTTTAGACAACCCTTACTACAGACTAGATTAAAGGGAGATACAATAGTAGCATTACCTACCTAGTCCAAACTTCTAGCAGAGTTCTACTACGGTCCAATAATACTATGACAGTAAATACTTGACATCAACATTGTTCTTACATAGTAGGACATACATATCAAGAACTATACAATCTATAAACGTAATAAACAGCCTCAAGCTGTATCACAATTCGATAACAAATTTCAATAAATTATATTGCTCTTAAACAAATATAATACATAGTTAAGTTATTGAGCTATTGCCTAGACTTACAACCCCGGGATTTCTGTAACCATGTCATGTTTTCATTTATAGTCCAATCGTTATATCAACTTGTGCCTACACTAAAATAGATTTTATTTACATAAGAAGATCACTATGGAAGATACAATACAAGGGGAACAATCTAATGGGATAACAGAACTCATGACATGGTCACTAGAGTCGCATACCACCGAGCCCTCCGTGCAAAAGCTGTGTCAAGAAGTTAAGGGCATAAAATAGCTCACACTACGGTTTATACACACCGGTACAACAAAAACAGTGCAATTGATTATACAAGTTACCTTGGAATGTCGTAAATCATACATAACAATAACAATTTGACTGGTATACATTGCGGATTAATAAATAGGTATTCGGGTTACACTACTAACACACCATTAGATTAAAACACTCAATTTGAACAGTAAAAACAATGTGTTTAAAATTTCCCCATATCCACGAACGAATCATACTGGAGATCGCTGCTGTCCAACGACTGATCTTCCGTATCTGTCACGTCGTTGAGTGACGTCAGCTTGCCGTCAGAACACTGCAAGTCGCACACCGCCGTGTTATCCGAACTGTCACTGTCACTATCAACGTATTCGTACAACCTTCTACCGTCACTGGCTTCGGACAGCTCGCACAACGCTGCAGTTTCATCCAAATTAAGGATATCGTGTGACTGTGAAAGCAAAGCGTCCTCGTACGTTTGTACGACGTGCGATGAACAAGCCTCTTCCGTGTAATGACCGGAGTCACCAATATCTGATAGGTTCACGTTAGATTCTTCCGGCGCGTCTTTAGCGATTCGATCGTTCGTATCCTTAGAAACCGAATTGTCGTCCGAGAAATCCTCCGCGTTTAAAGTCACCGAATCGTCATCCCTCTCCTCTTGTTCAATATCGATGCATTTCGTCGAATCGTCGCTACTGTCCGACACGAGCTCGATGCTACGATCCAACAGGCCGGTGTCCGTACAAGTTGACATTTCGTCCTCGAAAACGATTTCGACGCTCCGTATTCTCATTAACGGCATCTTGGCGGGCGATAGCTCGTTTCCCTTGACAGTGCGACCTTTCTTCCAACTGGAATCGATTAGCGATTCTATAGATTCGCTCACATCGTCGTAATCGATCTCGAAGCTACGTAGATCCGATACGCAAGGGGTGCACTCGTTGACTTTAGCGTTGTGGGTCTTCGATGAAGAGATATGTGCGTTGGGGTGATCTGGTGAGGGCGTGGTATGCTTATGTAATCCCTAAGGTTGCAGCGAATCTTATTGGATGGTGGTCCCAACGTCGAGACCGCCCTCCTCCTGCATCTTCGTGAGGAACTTCACCACGCGGTATTGCTCTTCAGTTTGTTTGACCATATCGACCAGCGCGAGTAGCTTCTTGATACCGATGAAGATTCTGTTATAAAAAAATATATAAAATTTAATAGAAACAGAAGTAATTTCACGATAAACATCATCGATAATATACGATGCTTATTTCGTATAATACAAGTGTGATTAAGGACTAGTTAAAAAGCATAGAAATAAAGAAAAAAATTCTCTTGGATATACTTATAATATTGTCTACAGCTATTTGACATAAAATATGAAAGTATTGGTATGTGTGAATTTTTAGTTTGTTAATACAATGTTAAAGAAAAAAACGTATTCTAAAGTAATTTTTTTTGCTGATGATGATTAACATGCCAACAGATTTAAAATTTGATAAAGTCTGGGTAAAAACCACAGAAAATACGTCCGTCTGTATTTTAGGCCTATCGCTCCGAGGGTTTAAACACTAGAAAATCAAAAATAAGAACAAGCAAGTTCAAATAGAAAAAGGAATGAGGTTCAAACATAAACTGAATAGTTATCGAGTTAGTGCGCTCACCATCTTGTACTACACCACTTATAACTTGCACCAAACTTTATGGCCCCTTTAACTGTCCGTAGTAACCTGGACCGCAATTTTCTAGTAAATTTGGAGCGCGTTAATTAAGTGAGTTTTGTGAGGAAGGTTAGAGAGTAGCAAATCACGATCTTCGCGCCCGTGTCCTAGGGTGGCTAGGTTACCAAACCTAATAGTCAGACAGGCTAGCCAATCTGGCCGTGCATTTGTTTAAAAAGCCGTACACCCTAAATTATTAAAGTTTTTATGTCCTTAATATTGATGGGACAAAAATCCTCTTCAATTTTAAATAAAAATCCATCTTGACTGGTCAAATTTAAAAAATCTAACAAAAACAAACACCATTTAAATTGACCGGACACGCATGCAAAACGCCAGAATATATCCGGATTTATCCGGACATCTGGCAACGTTACCTTAACCCCGAATACATCCTCACAATACCTCTCTTGTGCCAAATCCACTGAACCATAGTTCAGAGGCCATAAAGTTTGGTGTGAGTTATTCAGTAAGGAACGGTTGTCGTGCCGAGTAGTCGTCAGTTTACCTTGGACAGTGGACTCCGGAGACTTTGTGAGCTGAGCTCGAGTGTCGCAGGAAATCTAACATCTTTTGAGGCTGAGACCGCGTCCTGGAAGTACAGGACAAACTCCGCTAGGACTTACCTCGGCCTACGAAGACGGCTGCATACTGCACATGCATGTTACTCTACAGCTTGATTATTCATACTGATTATTATCAAGCGTTCTATTGGAGATACATCCAATTCCAATAGACCGAAATCTCGTTTTCCGTGCCAATGGGTTCAGTTTTCGATCAGAGCAATACATATCAAAGAATGAGGAAAGCGGCTGCCAAACTTTACTACTAGGTGGCGTTACAATATTTTGTAATATCTGATGATAAAATATTCAATTAGGTTCCCTTAAAAATGCTTCTTGCTCAATTTTATGAAAATTACGTAATATTGATTACATATAGTGCATTTGGATGTAAAAATATAGGTGTTGATTTATTTGAAAAAAAAAGGCTAAAATTATAATAACAGCGGGGACACGCTTTATAAAAAAGCGTAACTCAAGACCATTATATATATATTTTTTTTATTTAAAGATTTCAAAACAAAATGTCACAATACATATAAATCTTTTGACTCAAACTCTTATAGCGCTATCAATAGCTTTGCAGCGCTTTCCCATTCATATTCAAACATAGCCGTAATGTGCCTAAAGTTGCCCTACATGAAGTTATGTGTAGTGTTATGTAACATCGTCCAGTGGTCGGTTAGTGGTCGGTCAGTGGTCGGTTAGCGGTCGGCCAGTGGTCGGGCAGTGGTCATGTTACTCACTTGGCGCCTCGCAGGTCGTTCTGGATCTGGTGAAGGTCACGTTTGGAGAAGACGTCGCTCTCCTCGAGCACGGACATCACGTGCTCCGGCTGCGACAGGTTGTGGACGTGGAGGACGCCCGTAAACGCCGACAGAACCTCCATGTCTTCCAGGACTTGTCTGCAATCAAAACGTTTGGGTTTTTAACAGGTCATTTTGTAGGGACTATTATTAGTATATAAGCAGGATTTCTTGGAGGCACGCAGTGCACCCAAAGGAAATTTAGAAAATTATAAAAAGGTTTGATTCCCACCGAGACAGAGGTTTCATAAATTTACTAGTGACCCGCCCCCGTTTCGATATGTATTTTACTTTATGGACATAAAGATGAATTATATGTCGCGCGATAGTTTTAAATTCGCAATTACTCCTAAGATATTAATTTTTCCGACTTCTTCAACAATAAAGATCATATTTCATTCAATTTACACAAAATATTATTGCATTATATACGAAATCGTTCCTCTTGAGTCCCTCTATCTATTTCAATCCATTGCGTAGTTATGAAAAGCATACATAGGGACAGACAGTGGAAAACAACTTTGTTTATATTATGTAGTGATCTTCACGGACTAGGTGTTTTTCTCTTTATGTTGTCCATAGAACCCAGAACTCGAGGAATCCTAACGTATGGCTATGAGTGTCAAGCGTTATTTTTAAATGGGGAATTATAAAACGATCGAATAAAAAAAAACTTTGCGACTGATGATGACATACTGTTTTAATAACTTGAGCGGTATGAATTTGAGTTAGCGAAAAATTAACTAACCGTGCGACTACATTACAAAGTGAGCGACTGGAAATACAGAGAGTAGTTAGGTTAGGTTTTATATTTTAAGTTACTCAAATTAATGTTTGTAAGTTGCTGATCTGTTGATTTCTAGTCACTCGCAGTCATTCGCTTAGTACTAAATACTAAAGTCGCTCACTTAGTACTAAATACTAAAGTCGCTCATTTAGAAATACTAAAGTCGCTCACTTAATACTAAAACGTAAATTAATTATTTTTGTCACTTAAAACTTTTATTAACGGTCACTCGTTCAAACACTACCCTTTTCAAACATCCAATAGCTCACCTTCGACTGCTGGTGCAGAGTATGAGGAGCTTCCTGCCCTTGGGCGGCTGTTTCTTGAGCAGCACCAAGAGCGCCTGCAGCGTCAGGTTGGAGTACCGCGGGCCGATGGGGCCGTAGTCCAGCAGCCGCTCGATGTTGTCCACCAGGATGCACGACAGGCTCGAGCGGTACGCGTCGTCGAAGTACTGACAGATGAAAATAATCATTGAGAAAACGGAGTATAGTCAACAGTTACAGTATTCTTAACATTGTACTAAAATGTTTAATGAAAGAAATAAAAAAGTTGCGTACACTTCGCGGTATCTGTGCTTCATAGTGAGCCGTGATTAGTGCACATTTAAAAAAGAGGTAATACGCTGAATATTTTAAAATTGTATAACGCTATTCACTTCCATATACGACTACATCCGAAAACAGTTTTGTACAACATAATCATCCGCTTTGAATTATGTTCGAAGTCGCATTATAAAAGCTTTTCAACACTTCCACCTTTGGAAGTCCTTACTCCTGCTTACAGAAACACCGATTTAAAATCGGCGATTGTATGAAATTGGACTGATTGTTGAAATAGAGTTGTACAATTATACTAACAAATTCGGCTAATGTTATTATATTACATAAAAAAAATCTCTATTGAATTTGAAGTGAGTCTTAACCGTTCTCAAACCCATATAAAAAAATCATCAAAATCTAGAAATACATCACGCTATAAAACAATACAAATGAATATGCGGTGGTAAGACCCCCACGGTCTGACTGGCTAGCTACCACCCTCCAGTGTAAATCAGTCGTAAAATGACTATG
>DWJN01004314.1:0-12536 GCA_018248895.1 Carystus phorcus
CATGAACCCCGGGTAGATGAAGCAGCTGCAACCACATTACACTCCTCAACGATACAACCACTGGACTTGGACACATTACTGTTTGTACCTTCAAACCTGACACTATAGGGCAAGATCAGTACGCATCCCTAAGGACACCTACTGCATACTCCGCCACAAATTAAACCGTCAACAGATGGCGCTACTATACTATATTACTAAATCAAATTTATTTTGTTTTAGAAACTCACAGGTGACTTAATACAAGTCTATAATAAATTCCAATTAAAATCTATTTGAACTAACAATTATATGCAGTTTAATACACTATATTATATTACAGTTTGAGGCAACATAATAGTATATTCTGCTTTAACGTATTAGCAAATATTTTAACGCATATTTTATTTCTTTTTTTATTTAAGTGCTTTATTGGAAACAGGTTCCTTAGGCTATCCTTTATAAAATGTGATCAAAATAAATTACAAAATAAACTAAGCAGCCTTTTAATGAAAATAGCCGAAAATTCATATGTTTAATACTATCTTCTTCACTTCAGAAACTTTAGTAGTGTCACCTAGCGGCAAATTTCGACAGTTGTCTCCCAAATTAGGAACATAAACTTTAATAAAAAGACTGTATAAAAGTTCAATAAAGTGTGTGGTATTTTTTTTGGTATTTTTCGAACCTACATACATATATATCATAAGTTTAGTATTATAAAAGCCAGTCTATTAAAAATATTTTTTGTGTGAAATATCGATTAAACATTGATACATAATAAAAAAGAGATCGTCATAAAATAACACGAATTTAGTTTAAAAAAATACAACCAAACGAGCTCATATATTTTGCAAAATTTACAAATGTTTATTTGACCTTTCCCGCAAACCTGTTTTTAGATTGTTCTTTACAATAGTAAAGGTGCAATGTTCTGTTCTAGTAAAAGGTACATACTTCTTCTGCAGAAAGTTGCTAAGGCTCTTGGTGTTTCTCATGAAGAGCACATACTGGCGGTGGAGGAACACCCAGAAGGCGGCCATGAGCCCGGCCACCACACTGCAACAGACAAGGTACTTACGAGTTATTAATTAAATAAAAAGCATTTATTCACACTCGGCGACACCCGCCGGTTTTCAGTGTGGCCTACGGTGTGGGGCGGAGCGCACGAGTGGTGCCGAACTTACTTAAAATCTTACGTTATATTTTCATATACATATATAAATATAGTTATTGTTGTCCACAGCGCCGCGGCCGGGGTGTTCCCAGGCGACAGGCAGCGGCTCCGTGATACTGCACCACACCAACGTGACGCGGCTGACGGCGCGGGCGCTGCACGCGGCCGGACACCACCTGCACTACATCGAGCATTTGTAAGCATGTTTTTCTTCTTTCTGGGCCGACAACGCATGATGCCTTTTCGTTCACTGAATGATGTCCATGGCGACACATGGGTTGGCCACTGTGTTTTTCTTTAGTAGACACTAAACATTCTCTCCCTCCACCAATCGGCATTGGAGCAGCGTGGTGGAGTATAC
The DNA here is from genome assembly GCA_018248895.1 of Carystus phorcus. Classification (NCBI taxonomy): domain Eukaryota; kingdom Metazoa; phylum Arthropoda; class Insecta; order Lepidoptera; family Hesperiidae; genus Carystus; species Carystus phorcus. The sequence continues at coordinate 1,518 of DWJN01004314.1, forward strand.
TCTAGACCTCCTCAGTGATGAGGAGAGACCCGTGCTCAGTAGTGGGCCATTAATGGGTTGAAGACAAGGCAAGAAGGCAAACATTCTCTCACGTACTGACAGAGGGGGTAACTGTCAACCGTCAGTCGAGTAGAAGACTCGGTACGGGTTAGACGTGCGCCCGTACTCGTGTTGGTGTATTGGTGAGCCAGTGGTAGCGAAATGCAGCCCTAGGTGTTCCTCTGGCGAATACTCCACACAGGACACTATAGCCACTAATCTCTGCCAATCCGCCCTGGAGCAATGTGATGGATGCTCTAAGCCTCCTCAGTGATGAGGAGAGACCTGTGCAATGTAATAGGCCATTAATGGTTTGCAGGATTTGAATATTGTAAGAAGGAACTAAGTAATAAACGTGTTATAACACTAGTAGTAGTAGTAGGACTTCATCTTATTCTACTGTTCGAGTAATAAGTCTGGATGTAATTTAATATATTTGTTATTTTCAGATCCGTTATCGACGCACCCAATTTAGAGTACGTAGCTGTTGAAGATCTGAGTAAGATGCCTAATCTCAAATCATTGTAAGTACTCATTCAATTCGTAGTCATTAGTCATAGTCATACGTGACCTAACCTTTATTTCATAAAAAAGGTGCTTGTAACATGTCATAACAACCTACAAACGTCCCATAGCGTGGGTTCAAATCTACTGCCAGGTAAGGGCCATTGTCCGCCACGATTAAACTTACAACAATAAATACTTAATTAACATTTATACGTTTCAAATATTATCAGAAATGAAGTAATGCTTTGTTGTACCAAGCAGAGGTTTTAGTCCGTAATGCACTACGTAGTGATTGCAGTCATAGATTACGTTAATTGAGTAGTAGTTGAAAGAAAAATTCAATGGGTAGTTGTCTTAAAACTTTGATATAAATTGTAGAACAAAGTTTAAAGTCATTTAATCATGAACGTATTTTTTCGATACACTTATGCGCATCATTTGTTGATTTAGGAAAGTGCTTTAACATCGAAGTAGAGAAACGGCGATAGAACACGAATGTTTTATAAGTCCAGATTTCCAAAGAGAATGCTAAAATTTTACGTTTTAAATCAACATAATATTAAACATGATTTCTATTTTCGTTCCGAACAGTTGCTACAGCGAAGCTTTAACAAATTTGATTTTTTTGTTTACACATTATAAGTTAATGCTTGACTACTATCCTACCTATAGTAAGCAGAGATGTAGCCTTGGACGGTGAAGGACTAACTTTAGAAGACACATATTCACTCTTGTCTCAAAGACACCTACGTAGTAATCCAACGGGAACACTTACGGCATTAGTGAGTTATACTAACTCATGGCGGAAAAGTCCTCGCAGCCCGATAATTAAAATCACCGATAATCCATTACTTGTTGCTATGTAAATAATGATGGTACAACACGTCACTTCCCACGTCACATAGTAATCACCGTACCCCTTGTGTAAATTACATACCTCGTGTTTTTCACGCAGCGTGCCGTTATCAAAAGTAATACTAGTATTAACAGCTTTACTTTTATAGTACTGTATTTATGGCGTTAACACTTTAATTGTCAAATTTACATTTTTATTCCGTGTAGGTAACGCATAGTTACTGATAAAAATAGTTCATTATAAAATACTAATGCTTCCTTATAGATACATTAGTTTTTATATATTAAACTAGCTTTGGCCACGACTTCACTCGCTTTAAGAAACTTTCATCCCTTATTTTATCCCCTTGGGGGTAGAATTGATCGAAATTCTTTCTTAGCGGATGCCTACGTCATAACATCTACCTGCATGCCAAATTTTAGACCGATCCTTCCAGTTTGGGCTGTACGTTGATAGATCATTATGTCAGTCACCTTTGAGTTATATAATATTTAGATTTAGATTATTTTTAATTGTATACAGCCGATAAAGAAGGAAACAAGCCACGTCGGTGAGTGGTTATGCCATCTTAAGACGCCAGCAACACATAAGACGTCACCGATGCATTGTCAGCCAAGAACAGAGTAAAGGGATAATACTCTCTCAAGTATCAAACCAAGCCTGCGTCTATCTACTCTAACGGTACTCCCATCTGTCGGCATGGGAATGGTCTGGCTTCTAGCCCCAATACAGCTAAGAATTGCTTGGTTATAAGTCTGGTTAATATAAGATTACGTTGTAATTGCCTTATCAAATAAAGTACTTTAATTTCAGGTTTATCACGCAAGCGCCGCTACTGCGCCACATAGCGCCACTACCGTCACTGCCCGAATTGCGCACATTGTACGTATGTATGTCTGTATTATACTTTTTATTGCTTCAGATACTCAATAAGAGCCTGATTTCTTTATTATGGAACATATTTAGCACCTATTACTGAAGGAGAGTCTGTAAGAATCTTATAAGAGCTTACTGCCTCTGCCTAAATAAGTCTACAAAGCTAAAAGCTAGAAATTTACAAAGACGAAGCTTAAACAGCACAGTAAATTCGAGTAAATGAACTATAGTTTAACATTGAATATTGCTGCGGCTGGGCCTTTTTAATTTTTTTAATTTAAAGTGAAGCCTCTCGTCAAATAAGCATATATCGTAAAGGATGAAAGAAAAATACATGTAAATGAAATGCAAATGTTGAGATGGATTTATGGAGTTACAAGGATGGACAAGATTCGAAATGAGTACATCAGAGGAAGTCTGAAAGTAGCACCAGTGGTCGAGAAGATGAGAAGAAGCCGATTGGCGTGGTACAGGCATGGAATGAGAAGGGATGAAAGTCATATTACGAGGAGAGTACTAGATTTGAAAGTGGATGGAAGAAAAGATGGATGGATTGTGTCAGGAATGACATTCGCTAATGGACTGTAGTAGTTATACTAAGTTAGTGCTTCACATTTAAGGCTACATATCTGCTTACCATCAGGATAAGAGTCAAGCTTTTACTTATAATGTGTAAAAAAGGGACCGCTAACTTAGCGATATGTTTGCCCTTTGTGTTACTGTAATCACTTTGTATGTTTTTATTTGGTGTACAAATAAATCATTTGTATTTAATCATTTGCCTTCAACCCATTAATGGCCCAACACTGAGCACGGGTCTCTCCTCATCACTGAGGAGGTTACAGGAGGAGGAGGAGGCATGCTCCACCACGCTGCTCCAATGCGGATTGGTGGAGGGGTTAGTGGCCAACCCTAATCATAATTTAATTATTTACAGCATGATAACTACGTCAGGCCTAGTGGACGTGCCTAACCTGAGCCACGTGCAAGAGAACAACAGAAACAATGCAACGACATCATATCTACAAGCCGTGTGAGTTTAGTCGATTGTTATAGCTCAATTCTATATCTATACAGCAGGTATGATATTCATCTCAAATTAATATAAGTAATGTGAGGGCGTTGGCCTTGGTAATACTTAAGTTAAGTTCCGCACTGAAATGCAACAGAAGATCCGCCTCATGAGGCCTATTTAGCAAAATTAGTAAAGAAATAGAAAGAGTGATTGAACTTTATTACATATGTATGTGCCTAGATGTTGTCTATTATATACGACAGGAAATCTAATAGAATCGACTGGTCAATTTTATATGTATTAATGCGGTTATTTTGCTTCTTTTTTGATCAGCAATGTACTTGATGTCTTTGGTATTGCTAAAACCCATGAGCAATGGTGATCAATTACCATCTCATGCTGGTTTCATATCGAAGCCTTTCGGATGTCAAAAGAATTAGCTTCGGCTTAGCGGTAACGCTCTCGAACCCACCAAGTAGTGGAGCAAATGGCAAAGCAAGGCTTCATCGATGAGCGTATCCTGTAGGAAGACATCGATGTGGTAAAGTCATTAAAATAATTTGCCTGTTCTAATGCAGTGACCTGGAAGGCAACCATATAAAGCGGATCTCCACGCACGCTCTTCGCGGCCTTCGCGCCGACCAAGTGTAAGTCCCTAGGTACATACCACTGCGCTATTTACTCTTTTTGTTTATTATATTATCTGTTATGTTCGCTTATATAATCGCTAACCATCGTCATACTTTGTGGCTCAGTATGATTTTATATTTATGTATCAACAATCATTGTTCTTCTTTCTTGACTGGCAACGTATCTGTGACAGGTTACGTGTTGTGTCGGTTCTTGAATTTCATGGCGTACGTTTTAAACGCATTCGATTGCGGTAAATTTTTACAATTCTATTAGTGCTTTTAAACAAAATGAATTTCATAATCGCAATCATTTTATTTCCTCGATTCATCAGTAAAGCAGCTTAATGATTTTTTTATGTTGTTTTATGTTTGGTATTTTTTTATGATTTTGCTATGTAACTTCTATTATCAAACTAATCCAATTTCGAATAGATGAATGACCACTATTTCCGTATTCCAGATCTTTGAACTACAATCTAATAGAGGAAGTGCCGGCGTTCGCGTTTAAAAATGCCAAAATATCGAAATTGTAAGTTATGCTTGTTTAACAGTTTTCATTTCCCCAAAAGACTCTGGGACACGTACCTACTATGAATTTAAATTCAAAAATTTCAAATCACTTGAAGCATCTGAACTGATATCACTTAAATCATAAGAAGAAATAATAGATCGATCTTGTTTGTCAATTTTTTTATAATTTCAGGAGTTTTAGAGGCAACATTAAATTAAAAAAGCTAGATGAAATGGCGTTTGCTGACAATCTTTTGCTTAGGCAGCTGTAAGTATCTTTATATTCATTAAATATATTAGACAAAGTTCTATTAAAAACACTACACAGGCGTGTTATAATGCAAATATAACTATATACTTTTAGGGATCTAAGTGTCACAACAATCACTTCCATACCGACGAAGGGATTAGAGAAACTGGAGGTACTGAGGATAGAAAAGACACCATCGTTGAAGTACGTCCCTTCTATTTATGAATTTCAGGTAATTGAATACGCTACTGACAGCGATTGTAGGTACATTTTACCATGACAATGAAGATATTTTAACAAATTGTTACCTATTGCGGAAACTGTAGCAAAAATAAATATTATGAAGTCAACTCGCATATATTTTTCGAATATTTTCTTATATACCAATAGTTTAACAGGGGTAGTATCTCAGGGCACTATATTGGGGCCGCTGTATTTTTATTGTATATAGCTACGCCAATGTCGAAACTAAGATACTGTTTTCTTCTAGAATTTACAAAGAGCATACCTGACACACCATTTCCATTGCTGTGCTTTTGCGTTTCCCGAGCGACATAACCCAGCAAGACATGCGCTATATGAAACACAGAAGGCTCTCATGGTGAAGGTATAAAATATATAGATATATATATATATCATATATCTAGCTATAAGGAAGCTCTTTATTATTAGCAACTGGTTTTTGTGTGCATGATTTTGAAATTATTGCGTTATCTATTTAATTATAAGGCAACTTTAAAGCAAAGCTAACTATTCTTCGCCTTGTAAATATTCTAAATTGAGTTATTTGTTTTTCTCAAATTTCAAATATTATTTAAGGCGAAGATATGATTCATATTTATTCTCTATTTTGTATATGTTTGAAAGTTTGAATAAGTGAAAATTTCGGAAAACTAATTTCATCGTAACTTTTTTAACTTTTAAGCTACAAAGACATGACATTCATAGATTATGGAAATTATGTGGAAAGCTAGTTACTGTTCGAAGATACTGTTTGCCTTCGACGTATTTACTCTTCGACAACTTGTTCAGCGGCGAAATACATACCGAGATTTACTCATAATAGGTGTTTTATGTCATTAAAAACATATCTACTGTTTCAGAATTGTGAACAAGAAAAAGAAAAATCAATCACGTTACTAAGGAAGCGTCGATCTATGACGCCGCTGACTTCGAAATTAACACCGAATTTTCAGTAAGTTCCAATGACAAAAATTCAGAATATAAAAGGAGAATGCTTAGAATGTCCTTGACAAAAAACTGACTATTTAAACTTGAAATACGTATCTCATTACGTAAAGAGATTATAGAATTCACGTTTATTTATTAATTTCTTCGATTGTCTAACCGTAATTTTTTTAGAAATAAAATTGGCAAAGTGTTAGGAAAATCTTCAACTGTAAAATTTTAATTGAAGGAAGTATAAATATTATTACAGAAAAATTTGAAAAAACATGCTCATTCTCCTTTCGATAATTTTCCATAACCCATCAGTATGTATATTAAACATTTTAGGGCTCTGGATGACGACTCCACCGCCACAACCAGTGAAGAATATGATAATGTACCTAATGATGATTACTTCGCTGATACCGGCTTCGTGGACGATGAACAAGGAGACTTCCATGATCTCGTAAACAAAACACAGATCCAAGTTGCTTATAAATGTGGAAATTTTAGTTTCAGGTAATTTAATACATTAAACTATTAAGTCACTAGAGTTATGGTAATTTTAATTTTATAATTTTGAATGGATCTAGCATCATATCATAGATAACTATCTTCGTATGTTATTTTAGATAGACATATTTTTTGCAATAGATACAAAAAGCTATGAAACGTATCAAAGTATTTAATTATCTATGTACACAAAACTTTCGTATTACTTTATACTTAGCCGAAAACTATTCTGATTCTCGTGATGAAACGTTTCCTAACGCACGTATAAGTTACGAAATATAATATGTCAAAATACAATGATTCCAAAAAGATCTTTTGATAACTATGAATCCTTACACTCCAGATTATATTTTCCAAAAAAATATCTAATGTAGTAAGATTTGATCTCGCTTTAATTTATGAATAGGTAGAATAGTTATTTCGTTGAGTAACGTTTCTACATGTTAAGCTATTTTCTTTTCAGTCGGAGAAAAGTTGAGTGTACTCCTCTACCAAACGATCTCAATCCTTGTGAGGATGTGATGGGCTGGACGTGGCTTCGGGCCAGCGTTTGGTTCGTCATCGCCGCGGCCGTAGTCGGGAACACCGCCGTTTTACTAGTCTTGCTAACCAACCACACTGAACTGACTGTCCCAAGATTCCTCATGTGCCACCTGGCTTTCTCAGACCTCTGCACGGGACTGTACCTCTTCATGTTGGCCGTCGTAGACCTAAGATCGTACGGCGAATTCTTTAACTACGCCTACGACTGGCAGTACGGCGTCGGTTGTAAAATCGCCGGATTCCTATCAGTATTTTCCGGACAGCTATCAGTATTTACCCTAACTATAGTCACGTTGGAACGTTGGTTCGCTATCACCTACGCTATTTACTTGGAGAGAAGAATCTCCTTAATGTCCGCCGCGAAGATTATGATCGGAGGGTGGTTGTTTTCGATACTAATGGCAGGGTTGCCTTTGGTTGGAGTTTCGGACTATTCCTCGACGTCGATTTGTTTGCCAGTCGAGAGCGAAAGCGTGGGAGTCGCTGTATACCAAGGCTCGTTATTTTTAACGAATGCAATCGCTTGGGTGACCATAGTCGTGTGCTACGTACAGATATACAGATCTCTTGGGGGAGGAGGGGAGAATTACGGCGGAAGAGGTGCCGCTGCCGCAGCAGAAAGACGGATAGCGAATAAAATGGCATTACTGATCGGAACTGATCTTCTCTGCTGGGCGCCGGTAGCTTTCTTTGGCGCGACGGCGTTAGCTGGAGTTCCGTTGGTAGACGTGAGCCACGGGAAAGTGTTACTCGTATTCTTCTATCCGCTGAACGCGTGCGCGAATCCGTTCCTCTACGCGATATTGACGAAGCAGTATCGACGGGATCTCATAACGTTAATAGCGAGGACGGGGAAATGTAACTGGTTGGTGGAGAAGTACAAGTTGGCGGCGACCCCCCCTCCCACCGCACACACGAACCAATCGGCGCCGGCGCCGCTACTGCCGCTGGTCGACTACCACAGATCGAATTCACAAGTCAAGGAGAATGGAGAGGCGTTGCTTTAACTGTTTTAGGTGTAATTCTAGAATAACTACTGATATTATTATACGATTATTTATTATTGCTGACTATTATTTCACCATCACAGCTTTTTGTTTGTCATTGTAAAAATCGCGTTTCACATTCACACTCCCACATTACGATTCCTCGAGTCGTTTGTACGACACAAACACCCAAAACGAGAACAGAAATTCAAACTCTTCATTTTAATTTTTACCCCGCCGGGAATCGAGCCACGGGTCCCTTCGAACGACGGTCCGGTATAGTGACTGTTTTGATTCTTGATTGCGCTTAATTGTTTATAAATTTATTCATTGTAGAAACTAGTAACCAGTAGTCACTGTTTTACAGAAAGTTATAGTTGCAAGTAGAAGCAGCTTATAAATGCGCTAATTGAGAACTGGGTTAGGACAAACATATTTATGTGCAGATAAAATCTGTTTAAGATTATTGCTCTATGTGATATCCTGGTTTTGTGAAGCCAGGCCATCTATGAAACAAAATTTTGAGTAAGTAACTTTAGCAACAGATTAAAGTAGTAAAAAATTTCAAAACAGGTGTCTAAGATCCTTCATAATTTCAAATGGATCGGTTAACCTTGTATTTCATCTAAAAATGTACAAAGAACTGAACATAAAGTTGACAGGCTTTTCTGTTATCAGTCTATCAGCTGTCAAGAGTCTCTCCATGAGCCATGTAAATGGGTCAAAATATTGGTTGAAATACAAATATTGTATACACCCATTCCACTTTGAATATTGAGTGTCCACAGTAATAAAAAAAAAATATATGCTTTATAATTATGATTCTTTATTCTATGATAAAACATCAGCTCAAAAAAATATGTGTTGTATCATCCAAATCACTTATAGTATCACTAGAAATATATTCTATCACTAATTTATCACCTTCTAATAAAACCTCTTTCGCCATTAACTCTGCTACATCTACATTCATTTTGGAAGGGCTTATGCAATATCCATCCAATTGCCTAAAGATTCTGAGTTTTGTATCACCCATTTTATTATTATCATTTTTTATACTACAAGTATCGCATATACTATCAATAGCCCTTCCAAGGCTCCACTTAGCACTAATGAATACCGGAACTGTATCCTTCAAATCTGGATCTAAATTGACTGATTCAATAATCTTTAGGTTTTCAATATCTTGAACTATTTTGACAGGTTTTGGTTCATTATCTAAAGGTTTCTTGATAGTGAAATATACCCTGTCATTTGTGGGAACGGTTTTAGGACCAAGAGCCTTCTGTTTAATCCTCATTAGGTGAATTTTAGAAGCTGTTTTTACTTTAGCCGATGATTGCAATGCCTTACGTATGTTTTCTGTAATCTGAAACAATACATTGAAATCAATTTCTTTCTGAATGATAAAATACACAAGTAATAAGTATAATTAATTAAATAAATACATGAGGGGAACGGGCAAAAAAGCTTTATTTAAGCTAGCAGTGAAAAACCTATCTAGTTGAAAAGCAGAATGTTGATTTGAATAACATATTATCAATTATACTTACTGTTACAGAGATGTAATATAACATAAATATTTCAAATGAAAATTAGTATCCAATATAAAACCAAAATATATATATTTTATAAGCAAAATAGTATATTTAGCCAATTATTAAATTAAATATAATGTGCCAACTATGTACATTTAAAAATAACAAAAACAGACTATATTATTGCCTGCCTAGAATTTGCTGAACCCAAGCCATTGTATAAATAGTACGTACCTACACAATTTTAGACCACGAAATGGTTTCGTACCAGTATAGGTAATTGGCGAATTATTTATACATAATAGTGACTATTGTTAAGTTACCTTTTCCTGTAGATGTTTATTAGCTTCCTTGAACTGTCTCCGAGGTGCTTCAAATTGCTCTATTCTAGAAGCCATTGTCTCATCATCTATTTCTGGGCATGAGCTGAAATTCATCAGATAATTACCGTACATATACAAACAGACAACGTTAATATAACGTAAAAACAATTGATTTACATATTAAATTATACATACGGATGGAATCTGTGATCAATACAATAATGTCTGTTGCACTTATTGCAAAGCATTTCGTGAAGATTTCCTTTTCTGCATCCGTTCGATGAACATCGGAATATTTGGTCGTCATTTTTCAGTTCAAATTCTCGGGGTTTTGGCGCCGACTCACACTTGCCAGAGAGACAATGATCATTGAAATGAACTCGACAGAATACCTTCCCGCACTTACACTGAAGCGGCAGGAAATCCGTTTGATTGCAGCTTTCGTATTGACAATGTTCGCCAAGCGTAGGAAATTCCATGATTTTGTAAGTTCTGTTCAGATCGTAATATTGAATGAATCTTGTAATTTCGTAATTTGAATGCCTACTCCCAATAAATGAAATCACAAAGTGATCGGAAATGTAATAACGGATTTTTATCAGTGTTCTGCTACAATTTTAAATAGGTATTTCTATCAAAACGACAACAGCAAAAGAAATCAGTGAATCGGCAAAATCTGACATAATGGAAAATCTAAAATGACAGAGCAATTTGACAATCTTAGGGTATGGTAATGACATCTTCTATCTCCACAGAATATCTTACCGGTTTATATAAGTGAATATCACTATTAATTTCTCTAGCAATGCAATGCAGCAGGCATTATGTTTATTAAACAATCAAGTCCTACCGACCGACATTATCAAAATATTTGCTTTGAAATATAATTGGTTTTTTGAAACTAACTTATCACTACGTGTTTAACCAAGTTTATAGTAATGGCAAGACCATTTTTGGATCATTACAGATTACTAAGATAAAAATTAAATAATACTTATATATTTAGCAATGTACGTCAGTCACTAGTTTCAAAGTCATTTTCTATGTCGTATAATTTAGTGGCTGAATACGATAATCAACAGTACAATAGTATCTGTACTTGTTCTGCAAGTTAGACTACTTGACTGCGTGGACTTTTAGCTTATCTTTGATTTAACTTTTTTTTTTTAACGTGTGGAAAGACCGTCGTCTCGTCCATCCGGGTACGGGAATCCGGACAGGTATGTGGGACTCGAACCCACTAAAACCACACGGTGTCGACGCC
>DWJN01004315.1:0-12535 GCA_018248895.1 Carystus phorcus
AAACGGTGGTAGAATCAAAAAATGACGTGCATAAGTGTATTGAAATAATACCTATATGAATAAATGAATTTGAATTTGAAAAACGTGAATTATATTTGTATTTTATTTAATTTTAATTACAACAACTTTTGGTAGGTTTTTTGGCTTTTGCTAAATAAAGTTAAATAGGTTTCAAAAACTTACCAAAACCCATTTGTATAGCCATACAAATGGTTAATTCCAAAGATACATATACCTAAATTGTATATTCGTGATTATTATTTACTAATTACATTCATACCAAAATATTAATACTTATTTTTCAAACAGTTTACTTCCATTTTAATTGGCAAGTAATCATCGCAATGACTGCAATACAGTAAAAATAACCTTTTTAACAACAAGCTTTTATTTAATTGCGCTAGAAAGAATAAAATAATCTTTAAAAATTTTACTTCTATCAATTTATAACGTCATTGTACAATTTGTATGACATAAAAACTTCAATCAACTTCAGTCACCATTCATTCAGCATCAAATTCAGTTTTGTATTTTATTGGAAACGAATTATTTCCCGAGATATTAACTAAAATATTTCTATGTTAAGTTTAATGGATTTTTGTTATATCATAAATAACAGATAGATAGAAGTAATAAACATTATGTTTATTATTTAATTGGGCATGATGTAATGTAACCTAAGTACCTTTTAATTGGTTATCATGTTAATAAGAGTTATATTCTGATCTTTGTTTTTGTTTAATGTATTGAATGAGCAGTAAATAGAAGCCTATTTACAAAATTCCGTATTCTGTATTTCCGAAAACTTTCCTAAAATATTGTTAATTATGAAAACCGTGCTATTTTTAGATTTTCATAGAGATGTCCATTAATTTTATTCGCAGTCAGGAGCATTTTAAGTTTAATCTTTCTTCTCCGTCCACCTGTCTTAAATCAATCAACTGAAATAAGAATGAATTTTATCTTTGTTATTATACTTATTTGCGAAATCAAATCTGCGCTCCTTAAATTAATTTAGTGATTTTTTTTATTGTTTAATAAAATGTAAATATAATAACTGTTTCGAGCATATAACTTACCAAAAATATGTAAATACAATTTAAAAACTTGATAATTAAATAGACAGTGCCTTGAATGAATCGTAATTTACTTGAATGTAGAATCAATTCAGTTAGGTTATGTTGATTTAAATGTTTGACATAACAAGGTGAGGTTTGAATATGGCTATACATAACATATTATTTTACGAAAAACTACACGAAAAATTTTAAAAACAATATCATTGTGTTTCTTACGGTTTTTTTTTAATATTCTTTCAATTTTATTGTAACTGGCTGGTAGAACATCAATGACCAATATATTTAATTTTACACTAGATGCCCTAAATAAGGGCGCCTAAAATCAACCAAGTAAAATATTATTTTATTATTTTGATTTTCTACTGCTTTTACGTGTAATTTCTATCTATAACACACCTTCTTATATAGGCTAATAATCCTTTAAAAGCTTAGAGGTATAAAGTATCTGTACGTACGTTAGTACGCGTAATAAATAGATTTTGGAGTATATGAAGATTTAAACAAACATTAATTTATAGCAATGCACTTAAATTCTCTATAGGGGAGGTATACATACTCAAAGAACGTAATGAACAGTTGAAAATAAATATTTTTTATCACAGAAATATCTGTCTCAGCCGAGAACTTCACTTGGGAGCCTCCAGGGTCACTGAACTCCGCTATCTATATTAGAGGTTTTACGTACATAATCGTTAAGGAATAAAATTATATAGAATTTGTCACGAATGAATACCTGATTCCGTTCACATTTTCTTTTGCGCATATCTTAAGGTAACGTTGAAGGTTTTCCTCGTATCCCTTTCATGTATAAATCTGACGCTAACGTTCGATGATACACTTAAAAACAGATTTAAAACTGTTTCGTTATTATTAACAACAAATACTACAGACAAAATTGCGTGTGTAATCTCCAACATCTTCTTGCATCGCTAGATTAGTTTCCGAATTCTGTTTGAAACATTAAGTTGGAAGGTAATTAGCTAGTTTAAATTTAAAAAAATCCACTCGAGCATTACGATAAAGCAAGAAAAACCTGTAATACTTGCACTGGAGCAGCGTTCAATATGATTTGGGATTCCTCGGTTATAAGGAAACACCATCGTGTAATTGGTCGATAATGGATTGAAGCTAATCGTCCTATGAATTTTGCAGTCGTGTAATAAGAATTATATTATTGACAAAAAACAGGAACGTTTTTGTTTAATCAATCGAATTTTAAGTATCGTCGGGATCCCACACACACGCAGTGTGTACGTGTGAGTGCAGCGAGTCGAATGATATTGTCGCTTTGTTTCCGCATAGCCCTTTAAGTATGACTAGTATGAACTCATTTGTCCTGAATACATGACACCTTGGGTCAATGTCACGGTTCAAACGAGAGAATGATAGTAATGACCCTTATCTATTGCTCACAGTTTCCGTAAAAAAACATCGAAGGTTAAAATGTCCTTTAAATTAATAAATGTAAAAGGTCGACTTGATCTTTCTTGTTTGAGCTACAAGGTATTTTTATATTCGCATATAATATATAATTTATGGCAAAATATAGTATCTGGCCAGTATAACTTGATTTTTTGTATAATAAAGTGAAATAAGTAAAAGTTTTCATGGCATTAAATATGGTGATATAATCAGTAATCCAGGGAGAAGGAATTCTTCATCATAGGTTCATCTGTTGCTAGTTAGTACAGCTAGTATAATAGTTATTATATTATACGGAGCTTTTCATAACCGAAATGATCGTTACCAATTATTATCCTAATTTTGAAAATATATACATATAAGTTTTGTTTTTGATAACTAAGAACATGTTAAATGGAGTCTTTGTACATTTTGACATTCTAGAACATACGATAGCGCCGATATCCAATCGGCACTATGAATGGCATACTTTTTGTGTAAAAGATTTTTCACACAAAAAACTATTCAATAAATATGGACAACATGCAAAAAATATGTTCGTACACTTGTTTGTAATTCAGACTAGTAATTGGATTTGTTGGTAATTAAAATAATGACTTAGATGATGTAATAAGTAACCAAATTGCAGATCTCGATTAATTACTGTAAATAGTGATTTAGATTAGATCTACTTAATGTCAAGGAACGATTCAATTACTTCTATAATTGACTTTCAAAGGTATCTATTTAATGAAACAAATGAAAGTTTTGTACTTTTCCTATAACAGCATAGATTTGTTTAGGTACCACATAGCACAAGGCATACTAAAGCTTTAATTGCTTTGCTTCTATAGATAATATTAAAAGGTACTATAGTTAATATATGTGATAAAGTGAATGCAGTGTTCATTTTTTTATTAATTAGCACGTCATATACGTTATTTCTATTCTTCTATACAATTTAAATATTAAAAAATATATCTGGTCACATTTTTGAAATTTCAATTTCTTCTGACATTTATACATTTACGTGGGTACTGAGGAGCCAGTAATGTTATTAATATATCAGATAATTGCCATTAGGATCTTCTTATAAGTGATATAAGACTACGGCGAAATCAAAATAAAAGGTAATATTTACGCTTGTATGTATGATGTATGTATATCTATGTTCTCGTACGTTCATTTGTTTTTGTACAGCTCCTTACTATTAACTTGTTATCAATATAACTATTAATAGAGCTCGCGATATTTAGAATATAGCGCCCTCTAGGTCACATCAAGTTGTTAAAAAAATAATTACTCAACTTATAGATAAAAAAAATCTGTTAAAAATTATAATATAGTTATAATTAGTAAATATCAAATAATATAAATGATTTTTAAACCTTTCAGAAATACTGAAGTACTGAACTTTTCCGGCGGTGAAAAAAGTAATTATACATTTCCAAAACAATTCCTGTTTGGTGTTTCTACGGCAGCTTTCCAGATTGAAGGAGCATGGAACGTAGATGGTACAGTATATGTTTTTAAATTGAACTCAAAATTTTATTAACTTGAATTAACATTAAATTAGTATATCAATCTGTATTTAACATTATCTGTGTAGCGTCCATATTGCAGCCATTTGTTTTAAATAGTCGTTTCCTTTAACGGCTATCATATATCGGCTATAGTTTATTTTAGAACGCCCTTTAACCACAGGAGTTTTGTAGTTCAATTATTATGACATTTAAAACTTAAAATCACGGTTTTTTAACAGCGCCTATTTAGTAAAAAGGCTCGGGTTAATCCAAAGACTAAGCGTGTGCATAATTATATGTTCGGTAAATTCGAACAGAAGTAGTTGTTCCGGGTTTTGATACCGTATCAAGGTCTGTGTTGTTGAGCTGTGTTGAACGTTGTGTGCTGGCACTTGCGTAATCGTATTTAGACGTATGTTTTATTGGCTTCGTTCAATAGTGCTAGCCGTTTAATTGAAGGGCTATTTCAACCCTTTCGCTGTGACATCCGTAATATTATTACTTTTTTGTATTAATTATAAGTTAATGTTTGACTACAGTCCCATGTGATTTGGTCTTGGATGGTAAAGCGCATTAACTTAGTAGAACACACTAACATTAAACAATTATCCTGTTTGTTTTAGGTAAAACTGAAAGTATATGGGACCGTTTAGTACATACAAATTCAACATTTGTTAGAGACGGTTCCAATGCCGATGTCGCTGCAGACTCTTATCACTTGTACAAGCGCGACGCAGAAATGGTTCATGAACTTGGAGTGGACATATACCGTTTCTCAATATCATGGCCTCGAGTTTTGCCGACCGGTTTAGCTAACCAAGTCAATCCACTCGGTATCCGGTACTACAGAAACCTTATAGACGAACTCGTAAAGTACAACATAACTCCGATGGTGACGATATATCATTGGGATCTGCCGCAGACACTGCAAGATGTCGGTGGATGGACGAACGCACACATAGTTGACTATTACACGGACTACGCGAATGTGTTGTTCGAGAATTTTGCTGACAAAGTGAAGTATTGGGTCACATTCAATGAGCCCATGCAAACGTGTCTTGAAGGTTACGGCGGCTACATCAGAGCACCAGCTCTCAACCGGCATGGGATAGCAGAATACCTTTGTACCCACAACTTACTGAAAGCTCATGCCAGTGTGTATCATTTGTTTGATACTCAGTACCGCCCAACGTACGGAGGTATGTTACCTATTGATAATAAAATATACTCGTACAATCAATGTAACCATAATTGATCGGATTATGATCAATTAATATTTGCGTTGTGAATGTAAATGATCTGCGGTTAGGATTGTTTAGCCAAGGACCTGCGTTCGAGTCTAGTTTTTAATATCGGTTTCTGTACGATGTCTACCTATTTGTCTTTATTGTTTTTTGTTTTAAACTATAATTTAAAAATTTCTTTTTAATAAAATACAGGTAAAATTGGTATGTCTCTTGATTCGAATTGGGCGGAACCGAAAACAGACTCTCCGGCTGATAAAGAAGCAGCAGATTTGTATTTAAGAACACATGTAAGTTTATGCATATTATTTTTATTGAAAAGCTGCAAATGGTTTTCGATGGGGGTTTTTTTTATTAAGGATAAAGATATTTTTCATCGAGTCGTTCTAACCAAAAATGTATATGCACGTAATTAAGAATAATTTGACTGTTATGATTTTATGGAAAGCGTTTGCATCATATATTGTGTTTATATTAATTAGAAACTTGTCAAAGTATACATTTGAGTGTTCCTTACTGTCAATAGACTTGCGTAAGAAACCGCTTTGATATCTACCTACTATAGCGCTATGAAATTGTTTAATAGTATTATTAATAGTTTCGTCATTTAATCCTTATTATTTCTTTAAGTAAGTACTTGTCTATATTTTACAGATTGAACTAAAGTTAAGTGTTAACGCTTGTAATAGAAAGCATTGCTTCACAGACTGAAGTTTAGTTACACGTGTAACTCAAGTGGAATATAATTATAAGTTATAAAAAATATTTTATATCGATAAGGGTTACATGCCGATTTATTATATGCGTATAATAATACTTTACGGATAATAATACTTCAAGTGCAATTGATGTAAAATCTTGAGTCTACTAAACTATATCAAGACATCATTATGTAGATCTTCTGTATATCAGTAGGGTGATAAGCTGATAAGAAATGACAATTGGAAAAGCGTGTCTTCAATTTTATCCATTTATCAAGATAATGAATTAAGTGGCCCTATTTTTATCAAATTGTTTATGTATGAATCTGTTCCAAAAATGAAACTAATAGGCCTGTATCTGTTTTAAAATTTAATATTTTTTTAGCAATTTTAATGTATACGTAGATAGGTTTTTATTGATGTAAAGACTAAAACATTTATATTTTTCCAATTTAAGTAAACCGTGAACTATAAAGTAATTCGGGTTAACATGAAATGGCTGACAAGTTTTATTTACTCAATTTAGCTAATTACCTTACCCCGCCATCTGTTAGAATCTTAATAAAATCGGTTAAGTAGTTTAGGAGTCCATCGCGGACAAAAACCGTAACACGTAGATAATTTATATATATATGTATTAATATTTTTCCGAAGCGAAGTGATTATTATTTATAATATAATTATAATTCTAGCTTTTTATATAATCTTACAATCATGTCATTTTGTAATTGCAATTGTAAACGACTTGTGCGGTGTTGAGTATTTCTTGGGTAACTTCTAAATAAGCCTAATTGCTACAAAAAATGTAATGCAAATTCCTTTGCACCTGTTGTAGTCTTGTAGTCTCGCCTTGACATCCATGCTAAGTAGGTAATGATGGTAAAATTGCTAAGTTATCTGTAGTTTTTAATGGAAATGATTGCTGAGCAGTTGTTCAGTGATCTAATAGCTATAGTTAATGAGTATTTAAGCAAATCGTAATGGCTTTTGCAATCATTGGACAATATTTCGTATTAAATTAATCGCGGGTTTTTGTTTGTTACACTTTTTAATATGATATAATATGTAGCTGACAAGTATCGGTTCAATAAGTACAAAGATCAGTCTTTTGCCCAAAGTCTACTTTACTATATAATTTGGATTCGCTCGAATAGATAGATAATAGACAAAGCTCGCCTTGATTAAAATTCCAAAGAAATTTCCAATGAACAGACCTGTCCCGTTATAGTTTTGTTATTAGTATTAATTGACCTTCAAAGTTAATCACACCATCTCAGCAGCAGAGATAGCAAAAACGTTTTATCTTATTAAATAGGTACTACAATAAATTGAGCCACGTATATTTTGAAAATTAGTGACAGTTGGTATTTTATTTATTTATTTATAATTAATATATAAAAACTTGTAATGCTAATAGCAAAAGCCAAATGAATATGAAGGTAAATTATATAAGTATTTGAAAAGTAACTATAGTGTTCCGGTGAATTAAAACTTCGTTAGGAAACTTGCATACCTGAGAGTTCTTTATAATGTTACTGTCAGGTTCGTCAATTATTGGTAGATATTTGTAGGAAAACATTTACCTAATCCTCCAACATCGGACCAGGCAGGTTTTAGTTTTCAGTTTTCTGATTTCGAATACGGTTACATGAAAGTTATCGTTCTAAGAATAAGCTCGTATCTGGATTGTTTTTTTACCGGGAACGTGCTCCAGTTAATTCTAGCGTTACTATATTTAACACTATCGGCATTGCTATGCCTTCAACCCATTAATGGCTTATTACTGAGCACGGGTCTCTCCTTATATCATCTTCATACTTTTCTGAAATGTTCTTGGTCAAGCGTGGCCATTCATAAAATCATGTTCGACAGCTCCTTTGTAGATTACATAATAAAAATGCAGGTACATACTGTACTTGTGATATATTTCAGCTTGGTTGGTATGCACATCCCGTGTATTCGGCTGAAGGGAATTATCCACCGGACCTGATAAGACTTGTTGATGAGAAGAGTCGTACGCAGAATTATACTCGATCTCGACTACCGAAGTTTACTCCTGAAGAAGTAGCTTACATCAAAGGTACCGGTGACTTCTTAGGATTGAATCATTACACTACGTATCTACTTAGTATGGCCAAAGGAGAAGTGGGCAGCATTCCTTCGCACGAAAACGATGTGGGGATCGTTCGTGTTCAAGATCCAAAATGGCCCTCTAAATCCTCATCGGCTTGGCTGAAGGTAAATTATTTACGCAATTCTCATATTTACTATAAACGTAATTTACGATGTAGATACACAGCTCTTAATAACTATGATTATGTTAATACGTACGTAACAGTTATTTTATGATTTGATTGCTCTTCTCGTGTAAACAAATTTGCGCTCTTTAGTGTATATAGTATTAATAGAACGAAGAAGTTCAAATTAATTAAATTAATAATTGTCTTTGATAAGTAATAGGTACATATCTTTGTTAGTCAATATAATCTATGTTTTTGGATATTATATCTATTAAGCTATTAAGTCGATACCGTTGAATGGAACAACATAAAATCAGAATTAAAGACACCAACATTAATGGATGGTTAATTATAATACTTTTACAACCACATCCCCGCAATGGGATTCTCTGTGTGGTACGAACATACTCATATAATACACCAACACCCGCATTCTGAGAATAAACATTTATTTTTCACAATAATTGTCTGAGAATTAAACCGGGATCCTCAGGTAGGATCACTGATAACTAGGTTGACAGTTGACACTGATAAAAGTGACGACTAGTTGATCGTAATATGTCAGATGCGGGTATTATTTGCAAATAATTAAAACACATAGGTTTACTGTGTAATTGTCTTCTTTTAATCATGTTAAAGCGCTTTGTCGCTAAAGCAATTATGATGACTAATTAATGATAATTAATTAATTATTACGCGTAATTACTGTGTAATTGGCTTGTTGTATACATATATGTATGTGGCATTAGTTTGGCTGTTTCACGTGGACTCGAGATAGGTGGAGCCACGTCTTCAAAATGTAATAGTTCGATTTTCAAATTCAAATATTGTATCTTTCAGGTCGTTCCATTCGGCTTCAGACGGTTGTTGCGTTGGATAACAAAGGAATATAACAACATTCCTATTATAGTGACTGAGAATGGGTACGCCGACTTCAGTGGGGTGAATGATGCAGCCCGGGTCTCGTATTACAGCCACTACCTGAACGCTTTGCTGCACGCCATCCATGAAGACCAGAGCAACGTACAAGGGTACTTTGCGTGGAGCCTTATGGATAATTTTGAATGGGATGACGGATACGTGTAAGTATTTTATTTTAAAGCTATGTTAGAACAGACACTTTAATATTACTTTACTATTTGTAGATATTAACTGTCACGGAGATTGTAATAGATTTCTAATAGTTCTAAAGATCAGCCTTTAGCCTTTTACACTAACGTGTAAGAATTGAATTGCGAGTAAAAAGAAACTAAACATTACGTGCCCTTAATATAAAAATCGCTTACATATGACTGGATTTACATCTTAATCTCTACGCGTGCAATAATCCAGCGCGTATTCTCGTGTTATATGGATTGTAGATGATACATTAATTTACGAAGAAACATTTTATACTCCAATGTTGAGCTTCTTAATCTCAGCTAATTACAATTCGCGTACTTGTAGGCATATGGAATTAAATCTGTGTTTGTACCCGTTTTTATTCGTATAATATGCATGGTAAGATAGTATTCATATTATTGGTCACCATTGTTCTGACTTCAAGACTTCTTGCGTCGTCTACTTGATCTATCCAATTCCGACGGTAATTGGTCTGTAGATTACCAAAGTCAAATGACTTGTGGTTTAATAATAATATGAATACGAAGTGAGGATTACTTGTAGTTTAAAGTCCTACCAGTTTTCGATAATTATGGTAATTTACTTTCAAAACCTGTGTGAAATTACAGTTGGAAAATTTTAAAGCATTTTATGGTGTAAGTAATATCGGGCCATGAAAACTTATTTATTTCTTATATTTCTCCATCTTATATTTTAGAGATTGATCGATATAGTATATGAAAAAGCAGTCGGTTATTACGAATGTTAAAGGTATCTTTACTGAACTTGCTAGCGTAAGTTATAAATAGCTTCGACGTCGTTTTTCTTATTTTTTTATTATACTGTGTGAGATATGCTCGAAACTTTTACTTTTTGCTTGCTTTATTTAAGATACGAGCTTAAAGATATTCAACCAACCACTAAGTTAATGTCAATGACTTACGTTTATTTACCAATAAAAGATAATCGCATACATAGCTTCATTTGTAAAGATCACAGGTTTTGCTATAAATTGAAATATATCCTCGGAATACATTCAAGTAAAATAACATATGTATAAGTGATATATACATACATGATAAGTGTACAAAGGGCGGACTTTATGCCTTTTCCATTATTTAAGGTGCGTTGACGATCAGGGACTCCCTTTCTATTTTTGAAATCTATAAGTAATAAGAATAAAAGTGTAAAAAAGGCTTAATTTCATGTAAAGCCGACATTCTCAATGACTTTAAAAAAAGCTTAATTTCAAATAAATTACTTTTAAGCATCTTCTTAATATTATACAACAGCTAGTAACTTTATAAATAGATACCTATTACATGATTTTTTATATAAATCTAATGTATACAAAACAGTTAATATCTTCAAAAGGATAACACGACCAATTTAAGCGAGTCTGAAGACCTTTTTACATCATAAAAATTTATTTAGGTGTAGGTATGGGCAGATATATTAGGTATGTCACTCTTAAAGGGCAAACAAAGGGAAGACGACGAAACCACCTGGTTTAACTTCACCTGTAGTCACCGGCATCCGTTTAATATCATTTGTATCATTTCGGGTTTGGCCTACAAATGTACAAGTGGTCACACTTGGGTGGCTCGAACAAACGTTATTGTAGTCACATATCAACAAACAACTAAAATATATAGGTGCGTGTAGATTACCATAAAATAGGTTGCCGTGAAATACGGATTGCCGTAAAACTGAGCAGCCTCATCAATGAGAATTTTCTGACTGATAGTTAAATGAGGTGGTTTCTTAGCCAACGTAAAAATCTAGTAATATTTATATTACATCAGATAGGACGTTTAAATTCCTTCGAGTTTATTCCTAGTTAACATAATGATTAAAAATCGCTAGATATTTCAGTAACAGAACAGAGCTTAAGAATCTGTTAAGAAATTTTAAACTGATCGAACGAGTTAATTACGTTAGTTCTTTCTGGTTGGAAAATGCTGGTTTTTAGCTTTAAGAGGGCTGATAGCTAGCCAGGAAGGCGTCAAGGACAGATAATAATACCGTTAATAATATTATTTATCAACTATACTGATAATCCTTAAGCGAAGCTGCCACTAAGCGGGGTTGGTTTCTGTCGCCTCATATGACAACTTGATCCATCGGCATGGGATTGGGGTTGAAGAATGACAGAGTTCTGCCGAAATAGTTGAGCTAAAGTCACTTATCTGCTTGGTTAGACTCCAAGCTCCTACTGTAAACCAAGCTCCTACTGTAAATAATCAAAGATTCAGTTAGCAAGTGCTTGGTCAGATGAACCCGGCGACTATTAATCATATAATCATTAAGAATCCAGTCTGAATATTAGCTATGAATATAAAAACCGTGTTTTCAAAAATATGAAATTTGGGATAGAATTTTAAAAACTAGATAATATTGTTATGTTGACCTAGTTCATACTTGTTGTTCACATTTTATGATAAGATGAATCTCTACATTGTTATTGTGGTTTTATGACTGCCGTATTTGGGGGCTTTTGTTTTATACGCCAAAAAGACCTTGAAACTATATTATTTATTTTGTACGTGTTTACAAGCAGGTTTGAAATAAAACACAGGAGTCAGTCAAATCATGTTATAATTTCACTCGTCATGTCTGTAAATGCAATTGCAGGTCCCGTTTCGGTCTGTACTTGGTGGATTTCAAGAGTCCTAACAAGACGCGAACGGCGAAGGACTCTGCGCGACTGTACGCGGGTGTCGTAGCGTCGCGCGGCCTGCCCGACGACTACGACCCCGAGGACTTCACGGCCTTCTCCCGGGCCAGCTTCATCGTCCCTACCGTCCTTCCCCTCATTCCCCTCTACAGGCTAATCCTGTGAAACGCCTAACACTCTTGTATATATTTTACAACGCTAAGTACGTATGTAAAACTAGTATTACATAATTAAGTAATAATTTTAAGTTTCATTTCGACTTGATCCCTAAGTCCTTATTCTTATGCTTAAGCTAAACTGCCGGCGCCGACCGCCGTTTAATACTCGACGGTCATCAGTTTACTGGCGGTGTCTCGTTCGACGTCGCGACGGAGCTGGGTCTGGATGCAAGCGAACGACTTGCCTTTCGTTTCTGGTAGTACCACTAAGAGGAACACCAGCCCTATCAGCGAAAACGCTGAGAAACACCAAAATACTGTGCAAATCCCCCACGCGTCCTGCACCACCTGAAAACACAAACATTATGGTTAACAGAAAAAGCAATAGAAATACGTGTTATTAAGTATTTG
>DWJN01004316.1:0-12534 GCA_018248895.1 Carystus phorcus
GCAGCAATAAAAAATATTGCGAAAACGGCAAAATTTTGAGCTTTCCATGCGTGCGCTGAGTAAACGGTGAAAGTTACACAAAATTCATGACAAAATTGTTTCCCTATCAAAGATCTAAATAAATGTCCGCGATAGCATATGTCTAGCTTTTAAGGTTAACACATTATAACCGTTTTTATGGTTATAAAAATAGTTCTTAAATGATAATTTATATGGCAAAACAACGTCTAGTCACATAATAATATAATGATTGATGAGCTAAGCCCCAAGCTCACCGGTTTCTGTCACCACTTGCGATACTCTGATCCACCGCGAGGGATTGCGGTCTGTATTCTAATCCCATATACAGCCATAATAATTTATGAAAATTGTCATGATTTTTAATTTCTCAAAAATTTGCTCGTCTGCCAGTCTAAATTTTTTATACAAATACCACGAATGCAAACTGTACTTATACCATTGAACCACTAACCGATAGACAGTATGGGCGAAAGTAATATGCGCAGGTCAGTAGGTTTGCTCAAGCTAACGGGATAAATCTGAGTGATTCGCGCATAGTTTTATGCCATCGTTTTTATTCAACTACCTTTATGTGGTCCAATCCACCGTTGCTTAACGAGTTACTAATAATAAACAGGAACCGGTTCGATGTAAATAGACATAATACGCGAAGATGTAAAAAAATGTGAATCAACCTTGACAATGTCGGCCATGTTTTGTGATGTTTCTCCAGAGCTTTCTTTAGAACAATTATTTATACGACTAATAATTTGAAAACAATTAAAATTATGCGTCTTAAATTCTTTTTATATTTAACTATTATTAATAATTAAAACAATAGACGTATAATAAGTTAGCGGGTAAGAGTCCTCGATATAGAGACTGGTTAGTTGTTGAAACATGTAACTTTCCAGGGGACCCTCAATAACAATATGTATTTAATATAAATTTACTATCACTCCTTTAAAAAGCCCAGCACGATATGTGTTGCCTAGTAGTCGCTAACCTATATTGTATTAGTAAAGAAATAAGAAGGTAATGAACAAAAATACGTATTCAGATAATTTTGCTTCTAATATCAGCACTGACAGTAGACTACAATAAAATACCGCATGTCATTACGTAACTTATAACATTACACATCAGCAACGGTGCCATCTAGTTGACGTGCAGGAAATCATTTTCGTCTGATACTTCTCTTCTCATATGTTCTCCTTCGGCATAGGCCAAGACGTAGACTGTATTTTGTTTAATGCATGTAGATGGCGCTTTTTCACTAAGTTTCTAACTCAGTAGCCCCATCTAGAATATCCCCAGCTAACTGAATAAACATTTTATTTCATATCATTATTCTGTCTTTAAATAGACAGTTATTCAATGGAAATTAAAAGACACAAATTTGTATTGTAACATTGACATATACTCAAGAATATATGTATGTTTTACAAGACAGTACTCTTCATTGCATTGAAGTTGTAGTCAAGCATTAACTAATAATTTATAAAAAAAAAGGTTTAATTAAATATAAAGATATAAAAGAAGAAACAATCACGCTTTTACTTGTAATCACATCAGTAAATTAGTTGTAGAGGTCAATAATTTATTATTAATCTTTTGTAGTTAATTACTAAGTTAACAATTTTATTACATAGAAACTACCTTTAAGGTAGAACTAAATAAGGTAAAGACGGTGTTCTGATTCTGAAATCTAAATAATAGCCATGTTTTGTTATAGACAATCAATTTGAAAAACATGGTAGCATATAATTATTACTGTATTATGTATTGTGTATGAATAATGGTTTGAATCTCCACCTATTTGATTAATAGGTATAGTAATATTATTGTAATGACATACATAGATGTAGGTTATGGTGTTGTCCCGCAAGCATTCATCAAAGCTAGACACGTACGTATTAGAAAATATATGAAGACTGTTTTAGTCACCAAAAAATCGTGAGGTGCATTACTGAGCGTTGTACCTACTACTTGTGATTCGTCGTTTTTCCTCACATATTGTCTTAATAAATAAAATAGAAATCAACGCTTAACCCAAACTTGTAAAACTTAAGAACTGATATTTGGCACTTTTCTTTATAATATAGTATGTGTATAATTAATATACATATATGTACATGTAAAGGTGGAATATTACGCGTATCCACGGGATTGGGATTTAAGGAAATTTATAATAGACTATTTGACTGTATGAAAAATAAAGTGTGAGTTATAATCTCTATATGTTTTGAGTTCAAAAACCTTCAAAACATTGCTTGAAAATAATCAATAATTTTATCCTAAAATTCATAATTAAAAATAAATTTTCATAAACGTCGG
Organism: Carystus phorcus; assembly: GCA_018248895.1. Classification (NCBI taxonomy): domain Eukaryota; kingdom Metazoa; phylum Arthropoda; class Insecta; order Lepidoptera; family Hesperiidae; genus Carystus; species Carystus phorcus. The sequence goes on from DWJN01004316.1 coordinate 2,338, forward strand.
TAATGTCACACAAAACTGTTCGCATCGCGTCGGGTCCACGATGACGTCATTGCCGTTAAACATTTTATTCACAAATTACTCTTTTTAGAGTAGGTGGCTAGTGATATGCCATATTGTTTAATAAAGTTTGAAGGGGTTACTAAAGTAATTTATTTAAAATTATATGAAAAATATAACAAAATTAAAATTAACTACCTTTTATGGGTTACCTACTACTTGGTTACTTTCAATAATGTTTAATGGATTTTAAAAACCTATCAAATGGCTTAATTCTGCTGTTACCTAACACATTTAGGGGCAGCCGCGACCAGGATTAGTGTACATAGAAGTCTTTAATTATACCAACGGCTTAGAGTAGAGCCTTATTTCTACAAAAAGCCAGAACATTCAGAAGTCTTGTAGTAATTCGTTTACCGCATAAATTCTTAATTGAATTATGTTTGCCCGCTTGCTTAGGAAATAAGTTGATCTTTTATGTAAGTATACTATGTTTTAGTAATTAACACATCCTTTGAGGATATTCAAGAATAGCTCATTAACTCTTTGACACATTATAAAGACTTCTAATAGATACCTTGTGATGTATGAATGATCTAGCAGGTAGTTCTATAAAATAGGTAAGTCTCTAAGAACTGTTCAAACAAATCAATTAACATAATCGTAATTCAGTTGTTTTACAATGCAATTTATACGAGTACATTATTATACATACATATGTATTTGTTTTTCCGTTGTTTTACAATTTAAGTTATGTCACAATATTTTTTTTTTATATTTTAGAATACTTTATATTTTTTTTATAATTACAATGACATCCAAAAATTTAATACATAACGAGCTATTTCATTTAACGTTATATCTTATCATCCTTTACAATTGTTCAATACTCTTCCCCAATATAATAATTTGTTTATTTCCTGCGATTTTGTTAAGTATCCAAAGTACATAAACCAACCATTATTGCAGCTTCTCAAACAATTTTATATGCGGTTTTATAGTTTGTTTTTAATTTAAAAAACTAAAAACTGGCAGGACAACATGAAGCGCCTGAATAAAAGAATAGCAATTTGTGAATACACGATGTCCCCACATGATTAAAAGCCTAGACATTACGCACTGTGGTTCAATAGTTTGTGTGAGGTGGGACTATACTTGGTTGTCAGTTTGTTTATAGTCCTGATGACATACAGCTTTGTTATCGCGACTGCCCAGCATCGACAGAACGCTTTGCGGTTCATATCGAACGCAGTCAGATTAACAGGGATATTTGTATACTTTTAGGGTTTAAAATACGGGGGATGTTGCTTCAGTACATTTATTGTAGGTCTCTATTTCGGTACATTATTCACTGAACTTAATTATAATTAGTAATTAATACAACATAACGCACACATGCACGCACGCACACATGTATAATATTATTTGTTTGGTGAAATTCATTTCTTTTCACGATGGTGATAAGTGGAGAACCCAGTAACACAAGTTATAAACCCAGTACCGGAGCCCTGGCGTCTTTTTATGTTGTAAAAAAAGTAATCATTAAACCATATTATTTTTGTTTTTTTTTACTACTTTAACGTCTGTGTACAATTGAATCCATCTAATAAGATTAGCTTAGACAGTCACTTTGATGTTGTTTTTATAAATAGTTCCGGCTGGGGGTTTGACAGTAAGTTCTTCTTTAATTTCTTTGTGTAAGGGATGGTTTTTGTGTTTCTAATGTCCATGGACGACGGTGATCTTTTACCATCACGTTGTTCGGCTTTCGTCTGTTAGCTATTTACAGAAAAAAATTATATGCGTAGTATGTGTTGTTTATTTTTGCTACAATATACTTAAACAATTCCGAAGTTTTGTTATCGACCTGATAAATGTACGTGTTTAAATTTTTTCGATAAAACCAACATTTGTTATCACTGCGTATCCGTAGAAAAAACATATTGTAACTGAAAGTGAATTGGTTAGGATATCGAATGTTTTTGCTGTAGAATAGAGGGTTAAAGCTTTATGGAACGACGGGAGACGAAGAGCAGTGGCGTGAGATTTTGGAATGGTTTAGTCTTTATAACCCTACGGCTTGTATCTGTGCGAATGAAACTTTAAAATCTAATGTTTTAAATTAAAACCACGTTATATGGTTAGGTTAGGTTAGGTTAGGTTAGGTTAGGTTAGGTTAGGTTAGGTTAGGTTAGTTAGGTACCTACCTACCTTACCTAAGTGACTGTAATATGGGGAAATACAACCATGTAAATATACTCAATGTACTTTTTACAGATATATTTTAAATGCATTTAGTTTTAAACCTCGCCTCACTTCAGGCTTACCTATTTTTAGGATTATGTACATCCCAATCACAAAACGAAATCCTTATAGCATCACTCTCTGCTCTGTTTATCCATCTGTCACAACTATTTTCTCGAAATCTATTGGACTGATTGAAGTTGGAATACATATCAATTCAAATTAAAAGTATACAAAGTGGGTTAGTCACTTAGGTCGCATAATCGACGGCCGTTGGGGCAGGCGAATTGTCGAATAAAGACCAGGAACAGACAGAGGAACTGGTAGACGCAGCGTGGTCCACCGGCCCGATGGACGATTAAGAAGATAGTGGTAGCTGGATAAAGATCAGCGGAGGACCGGGTGTTGTGGCACGACCTAGGAGAGGCATATGTCTGGCAGTGGATTGATAAAGGCTAATATGATGATGATCAATTCAAATTATTAATTTAATTCGATACATAAATCAATGAATTTTGAAATTGGGGTTGCTCTCGGGGACCAAATTAAAAAATAAAACTGGACAAATGAAGTGCCTCGCTGTGAGGGTCTGTATCGCGTTATTCATATTTTATACATTTAGTTTTATTATTTAATGACGTTCACGTTATTGGGTGCCATCCACGATACAGGGACTCGCGTGGGGCTATGAATGAGTAGCGTTGTCATTATAATTTTATATCGCATGCAATTGCTGTCTCGCGTATTTCGTTACCGTACGGGAGTCACACTCTATATATGTATGTATATATTTTTTTAACTATTTACATTACTTTTGATTTTAAAAGAGTACCGGGAGTTTTTTTCCTGCGGCTTTCTTTTCCGTCTACCCTAGCTATAAATACGTGTTATTTTTTACAAAGCCGATGATAAGATAGGTTTGTCTATCGCGAAATTAGGTATTTCCACAGGATCAGCGACTGATTACTAGAGCAGTAACAGATTTTATTAACAATATATTTTGTGTTTTATGAAATGTTACTGAGGTTGTTGTTTGTAGTAGTAAGTTCCTAAGACGAAATAGATAATTTGACTTTGACTTTATCCTTTTTCTAGTTTCTAAAATTAGTTTGATTAATATTAAATAAATATATTTCATATACAGATATGGTTCTGTTGCAGTTATATTATTAGTATAGATACATTCTCACACATTGGCTGCGCCCCATACCTAAGCAGTAAAGTGCAATTAAGGAGTTACCAGCGCTCGCTGCAGAACTAGCTATCGTAATTACATGATACGGTCCGAGTCTGCGAATACAATTAAAGTTGTTATGTAGGACATTCAGTGTACTGTAAACTTACAAGAAATTGTTGTACTGTGGACTTTAAATGCTTTTACAATGAGGAAATATTTGTTTTACACAAGTACACACAGAGATAACCGACGTGGCTCGATGGAATGGCAAAGGTCTGACCAATTAGTTCAAAAGATGAATAATAGTCGGAAAAATCGTCCTCAATTTTATTATACGCTTTAGAAAAAAGAGCATCGGATGCCCTCCGACCAAGTGTACTGAAGATCTGAAAAAGATTGCTGGCTTACACTGCATTCAGGTGACTCAGAACCAGTCAGAACGGAGAAAGTTAAATCTTTTGTCCAGAAACGGAATTCCAAAGAATATATGGATCAAAGTGCAAGTATGTAAACAACAATAATATGTATATTCGCCTGTTCTACCCTCACTAGGAATTCTCTTATCCATCCGTAATATGGAGGCCTAGAGCGATCCCTGAAACTAAACTCAAATGAGAATGAGTGGATTCGTTTAATGTTTAATGCTGGGTTTTACGAGTACCATGTAATTGACCAACAGCTGAAGAATCCCACTGACTCACTTACTAAAGGTATTATGACACTTTAATCGGTTTAGATTTGGCAGGATGCGTCTACATTTAAGAGGTTAGGGTCGGTCAGAATGTGGGAATTGCGGGAAGCTCTCTTATTTTCTTCCATTAAGCTTTTCTAGCCGTCTAACCATAAAGAGATTAAATTTTCTTTTCCTAAGTTTTTTTTATTTATTTGACCCGTTGAGTCACAGTAATTTGTGTCAAATGTTTTTAAGATCACACCTACAATGTCGAAGAGGAAGTTTGGAACGGATTCCATGTTGCCTTCTTAACGCAACGCGTAATATCTCCAGGCGACCGTTAACTCATAATAGTTGGTAACTCGTCTCATAGTTTGTCTGTTATTAGAATAAAATTAAAAATAAACATAAGCAACAGCTGATAAATGGGTCATTATTAAGCGTCTATTTGGACAATAATTAAAAACGCACTCAACATATAAAAGTTTATTCATAGGCCCTTAATATTAAGTGGTTTAAATAACAGTCATTTATTTATTCTTACTGCAAAATAACAATATAATGAGTTAAAATCCTTGTATCGTGTGATGTTCGGATACCTTGTCAGTTGATTAATATTTGTGTTAATAGATTACTAATTAGATGCAATCTTGATGCGTCATAGATATTTTAATATATAAAACATTATAAAAAACCATCAGTTAATATGTAAGGCATTATATTAATATAATTACATAAATGACATACTCATAGCCGCGCACTATTACCGACTAGGACAGGCTTTTTTGGGAGGCGTAGACTATACAAATAACATAATATGTATTATCCACTCATGACCCAAAAACAAACATTTATCTGACACACAAACGTCACTAACAGCTACCGGATCATTAGACATATTAAACATCCATATATTCATATCCTCCAGTCGCATACTCAATTTCAGTATGGGCCTTACAAAAACGAAAACCCAAGTGTCTAATTAATCCAATTATCTAATCAAACATTTCGAGTCCCTTATCCAGTAGATAGCTCACCTGCCAAGAGGATTTAAAAAACTATTTGTTTAAATTAGGATTTAACAATTTAATCACGTCCCAATACTGTTAATTGTAACTCGCATATCGTAAACATCGGGTCGAACATTCTACAAAAGTGTAGCTCCAAAAATGTGCTAGTCTTCTATATAAAAAAGTTGTTGTAGTAATAATTCCACCACACAAGATTGTTATTACATTAATATTCACTTATTGTTCCAAGCTTACCTGCTCTTGAACAACTCATCCGTGAGTTCAGGAAAGCACTTAATTTTGGTAGGGAAATTTCAATTTCATTTTCTCCAGTATAATCTTGCTAAACGAAAAGTCTCTTACTTATTTACATATATCCTACTACTTATTACTTTGTATGTATGTACATACTGTTCTTATTTATTTCACTTGTAGCACATCTTTTTAATGTGCGTATGTATTATTAAACGCTAAACGACGCAGCTAGAAAATTCTGCATCAATTACCTTGTATGCTATAAATTTTATTTTAGCAGTGAAAAATCTATATACCGAAATACCAATCTAGTCCTTTGTATCCATGGAAATTCACCCAACAACAAAACGATTAAAGCGTGATTCCATAAATTCGTACCGTAATTATACAACACAATAGACTTAATTGTTAATTTGCCGCAATCGTTTAAACTTATTTATATTATCAACTTTTTATTTAATTAAGTTTAAAGGGTTTAAAATGACCTGTCACCACGTTATATGAACCTGTAATGACTTCGTGAGAATTGTGGCTATACAATCTTTTACTGACGATTTCACTAGCATTGATCTTGGTATAGCGTTGCCATTTTCCAGATAAGGGTTTTTTTTCATACTCTGGGTAATAACTGTTTAGTCTTTATAATATTAGTAGTTTAGATTATATTACTCATATGAGTCACTGCTAATGTGAAAAAGTCATAGCGATTCAAGTGTTTTCATATCAAGCTGTCGATTCCTTTTAACTATATAAGTACATAACAGAACAACTTTTATACCATAGTTGTAAACAAATTCCTAATCGTGCTCAAATAATTAAGGCTTATTTTCAACTTATGTATAATTGTAACAAAAGAAATAATTGAAATTAATTTAATAAAGTGAGATTTGCGCAAAGTATTATAATAATTATTAATAACTAATACCCCGTTAATAGAAAATTTAATTTAATAGGATTATTGAAATTATATTTTATCGCTAATTTTTGACAATAATATAAAAATATGTAGAGCTGTAGAAATCCAAGAATGCCAGGTGTAAGTCGACGCGGTGTTACCTGTTGTTAACAAATAATTAGAATTAGTTTAAAGTGGAAAGTATTATTCAAACCTTGGTGAATAATAAGCGGTAAAATTGTTAGCTTCTCCTGCACTGATGGTTATGTAAATAAATGTCAAAATGGGACATTATGCCAGGTTTTAAGAAATATTTGTCCTTTATCCTGAGGGATTCATAGTATGGACTTGTCTTAGCTGCTTTTTATAAGACCACGTTTTAGATCTGTAACTTTAAGAGATACAGTACATTCTATTCAAGTAAGATGCACGAGTAGGTTTGTAATGGGATTCTCTTCAAGGGAACCCTAAAAATTGTGACCGATTAGCAAATATGTATGTTAGACAATCCTTACCCTTTTATTTATTGTATCATATTTTGACTCAAAGAAAATACCCATACCAGGCGTGAAAAAGTTGGTAATTCGATTTGCATTTAATGCATAATAGGCATTAGGATTGTTTAATTCATAGTGATTTGAAAACTCAAAGCAAATTAATATATATTCCGACAAAAAAATATTTATTGACATAAAATCGGAATTTATATATGAAAATTAAACTTAAAAATGGTTGACCTGAAAATGTGCATTTTCGATTTGTTAAGTTATTTACGCCTGGTACGGACATACTCTTCCATCTTAGAAATGATAAATCTCAAGAATACTAATACATTTCGTAACAGATATAATACTTACTTAAGACTCAAAGTAATAGTAAAATAAGTAACCAAAAATAAAAATAGAAGTTATAACTGAAGGATACGTACTTATAAAAATTAAACACATAAACTAGACAAAAATTAGTTATGGAATGTTTCAAACAAACTCATAAAACGTTTTATGAGTTCTTCTTCTTCAATTAGTAAATGTTTGATGTATCTTACCACTAACATATCGTTCTTCAGGCTTTTGAATTTCATAAGCTGCAATATATGCCGTTGGCATAAATCCTGAAACAATAAAAATGCAATTTATTTCAATAGGCAAAGAGTATATAACCCATTGAGTGTTTATAGACTATAAGACGCTGGAATACTTTTAAGCAGTCAATAAATACACAATGAAAATATAAGAAATGCAAACAAATTCGTAAAAATGTAATATCCCTTACAGTGTCCTAAAGAATACTATACTTGTAATTGAAATTGAAGCACAAATTTGCGCATCAGGTATGTACGGAGGTGTCTGTTTAATACACAGTTTATATAATATACGAAATAGGGTGAAACTTCAAAATATTTACGATGAATATTATTTTTCAACGTCTTGAATTTCTAATTTGATTTTATTCCGGAGAAATCCCGTATAAATACGTAATGAGTTAATTTTGACTTGATAAGGTAGGAAATTTAGGATATCAGGTAATTTAACGTCGTGTAATAAATAATATAATAATATAGGTAAACCATAACGTCAGTATAAGTGAAACGCTCATAGCCCGACGGCTTGCGTCCTTCTTAAGCGATCGGCCAATTTAAGCAACTGCTGTCTCGGTCAATACCTGAATGGGTGACCGGTAATAGTAAAAAAATCTTGAGTGTTCCCGTGCATCGGAGGGCACATCAAGCAGTTGTCCCGAGTTGTTATCGTAGATAGCAGTTGCCGAGCCATGTCGAAGGCCTTCGGGCGACAGAAAGATTTACGACATCTGGGTTGGTGACTAACCCCTCCACCAAAACGCGCTGGAACAGCGTGGTGGAGTATGCTCTAGGCTTTCTCAGTTATGAGGAAAGACCCGGGCTCTATACTGAGTCATTAATGGGTTGAAGGCGAGTAAAGTATAAGCTTTTACCAATACCGTCAAGTTTAAATCATCAATTGGCGGAAACAAATACAAATTTATCTATAATGTAACATATCTCGTGTAATAAAACATTTTACACCGCCTAAACAAAATGAAATTCATTAACGCGTGGGAGAAGAAAGGTGACAACTACCATCAGCTTGTCATCCCGTTTATCAAATATTTACAATTATAAGCGACAAATTTAAACGCCAAACAACAAATTAATACATTTGAAAAAAATATCGACCATAAATTAATGCAGTCCTCTGTATCGGTGAAATATTTTTATGCTTTAATTAAAATCAGTTTTTGGTTAGTGAACAGCTGGCGGATCTCACTGCATTTATAATCATTCGTATTGGCAACACGCTGCGAATACATGCGATGTATGCTATTTACTCGTGTAGTGTAAATACGGCTTCATCATTCCCAATAGATAAATGAATACCTCCACCACGCGTTGAATTAAGTTACTTACCATCCATTAGAACGTAAAAGAAGTTTCTAAGGAGCCTTAGGTTTGCATATAAAGTATATTGTGAACAAATCCCATAATATTGTGCATCTGAGAAGTATGCAAGTATAGACATTTAATGACCATTCAATACAAGTAATATTAGTCGTATTATGGTAATATCTAATTATAAACTTATGTAACAGAAGTAGTGATGTAAATCAAACACGTGATTTGCAGAAAATTATAGTTTTGGTAATGTACATAACGAAGTTACCTTTTTCATTTCGGTATTCGTGAGAATGATACCGATGTTCACGAAAATAGATAAGAACATATGTTTTATATATGATTCTTCTATTCGTGTGTATGTCACTGAAGACCGGAACTTGTAAACGGTTAGATTTATTTTGGAGGTTTTTGTGTCTATTGCAAGGGGTTCGAGAAATGCTTTAGATCCACAATTCTATTCACTATAGCAAATATTTTTTATTGATATAACATGTGACAAATTTGCTAGTTTATATATGCAACCACGCCACGCCACGTGTTGCTAGAAACGTCCGCTATCTGTAAGAATCTAATAGAACTAATTCTTTGTAAGATATAAAACAAACATTTTGCAATAAACAATATTGCGAATATAAATTGAGATGTAAGCTCTCCTATCTTTCAAGTTGGATCAAACTGCACACGGTGTACCAAATTTGATTAAAATCGATTAAATAATTAAGGACCCGTTAGTTGGTGACCCATACTTCATAATTATATTAAGAAAGCTTATAAATTTGTAGTCTATAAATGCACTTTTTTGTTGGTTCTATTTTCTATTGGTTTTTTGTTGGTTGTTTTCCAAGACTACTGAAAATAGTCAACATTACCTGGATAATAAGTCGTAGTCCTATTAACAGTATAATTAGCTTGTGGAATGTTGATCACGCAAGTAAACTCTTCCCAAGGACTCGTGACGTCATCGTCGTGTACAACAGCCTTCGTCGTTACAGTGTATAGACCCCAAGAATCCATTTCAACTTCAGCTACAGCTTGTTTTAACGGCTCCCTAAAACACACAAATTGTTTTAAGGCTAACTTCACTCTTTACTTCATTTAATTAGGTAGCCTTAGTAATAACAAAATTTTAACTTATATATTTTATATACAAAAGACGTAATCATTTGGGATTGAGAAAACCTGTTACAATAAAAAGAAGTTTACCGTCATATTTTTAAGTGTCATACTCGTATTTTAATAAGTGTTATTACAGCTAAACTTATTCTTTTCTTTCTTGGCCTTCAACTCATCGGTAATGACTTTCGTGTTTCTAATGTCTATAGGCTGTAATCACCACTTACCATCAGGTAGATCAGGCTTATTTGTCTAATTACATAAACACGGTTACGGTTTACATAATACAATACAATAACGCCACATGTCACATACTTATAGACCCACATTAGGAATTCCCGTGTCGTGGGTGCCATGGACACAGAAAGACAAATACACTCAGATCGAGAACAGAAATTTAAACTTATCATTCATATTTCT
>DWJN01004317.1:0-12534 GCA_018248895.1 Carystus phorcus
AAAAATTTTACTAATTGCATTTTTGGCATCAGTATCGATCCCTAATCACCCCCTGATAGTTATTTTGGAAATATATTAAATTTCATGTACAGAATTGACCTCTCTAGAGATTTATTATAAGTATAGATAGTTTCTAACCTATTATACATATTCCTTCCTATAGATGTATTAGGTACACGAATTGGTAAAGCCGCAAAAATACGATGTTTTCACTAATGAATTAAATCTTTACGTTCCTCTTCATCTAATCCTCGGGAGCACATAGTGGCTACTTCACGTTCATAAAATACGTCCGAACAGAAATAAAGCTTTTATGAGTGTTGCCTTTATGGGACTCTCACAGTACTCTACGAATGTTCGCCTTAGAAATGGTTAGTAAAGAAAAGAGGCCAATTTGTTGTGGCGAAGGTATTACGTTAAAATGTTTCGAATAAATCGTGGTCTTGCGGCGGCTGCGTCTTACTTATTGTCCTCTTTTATCGTTCAGTTGATAAATAATACTGGTTGCACTGTTTACGCGATACTCGAGCATTGCTGCTAGAAACAAAATTAATTGACTAGTCCATCTTTGATTCGCTTCAGATGCTATCCCTTTAACCGCGTCCCAAACAATTGCTATTTATTTCAGGCAATTATAATTACTATGTCAACTTAAAGATTGAGGAAGCATTTTTTGTTATTTAATATCTATTATAGATATTACTTTCGTCGTTGTTACAAACAGTCAACATATTATTATTCTTGTACGTTTAAACATGAGCATTAAAAATATGCCAAGTATTATTTTAATCCCTTTAATAGTGGTGTCTGCATGTGGATCTCTCTTTAATAGTGGTGGTGTCTGGATAGACAGATAAACAAAAATTCCAAAAATAATTATAAATTGACTTTTATATCGACAACAAAATCTACAAAAAATAAAAAATATCTAAAGTATAAAATTAATTCCGTTAAAGTTTTAGTATTAGTAGTATCCATTTTAACTATGTCGGTGGTTTCCTAATTCTATCAATGTTCCGTGTAAAATATTTTGGATCGTTATGTATACAAAAGTAGCCCCTGGTTACTTTCGCCGTTGTTCTCCTCGATGTTAAAGATCCTTTCCGAACCGGTAGTTGAATCAAAAAAATGACATGCGTAAGAGGATCGATAAATATTTTGAAATTGAAATTTTAGAATTTAATATCTTCTTCCCATTTTATTTAGTATCGGTGCAATATTACTTTTCCTATTTGCCGTCACCGCCGCCTGTGGCAACCGCACCACTCTTTACACGATTACGTCACACCAGACCTGAATCACGCTATCAACGTTTTCTACAACACTTTGCATGTGTAAGTTCCAAACGTCAACAGTCGGAGCTCGACCGTTCCCCAGGCATGACACCTCGCCTGTCGATCTCTCACACAACCTATCCATATCATCTTCCACACCCAATTCATATTCATTGTCATTGTTTCATTATGTTTATGCATGCATTACCTCTCGCTTCATCACATAATACGTTCGGTTTCCTTTAAAATTCTGTGTTATTTGTTCCACTTTCAAAACTTTAATGTTTTACTTAATCCAAGGTCATTTACACACATTCACCCTAATATTATCCTATCCTATAATATAATAATTTTTTTTTCGCAGCTCAACAGATCCATACATAACGATAGGTCTTACTCTTCTCTCCTCTCTCCTGAAACCCTGTCTTTTCCCTCTAAATTATGTAAAGCATAAATAAGATTTGATTCTGTAAGCAGAACTCTTATGGCTATGATACAAACAAACTTATTTATACTTCTATCAGAAACAAGTTCATCCAATTCCGAATTATTATCTACAATAACTAGTACCAAATTACTATCACTAACACTTACGATCCTAACTATAAAGTTAAACCGTTCATCAACTCGTTTTCAACTTTATATCCAAAGTGTAAACTTGGAATTTCAGTGCGCAAAATTAAGTATACTCCCGGGTACGATAATTGTGCACACTCGACGTTGGTGACATAAATTAGTTCACGGCGCATTTGGCTTCCGTTCATAATAATTAAGTTTTGAGTGCAAATACTTGTTTTGATGTTTTTCTGGCTCCATAGCTCTCGTGTATTCAAATTTACCCTTCGTTAATATCTTAACATTAAAAACTGGTTGTTCTATTAAATAAGTATGTCTTTTTTTGGTGGAATTAGGACAGCCTAGAAAACAGACTAAAATCTGATGATTAGTTACTCTCTGACATACATGAGAATTATCTATAGGTTAGTAACTATGTGCGTGTGTCATTTTTTTATTAAAATAAGAAGATGGCGTATTGTTTATTTTCACTTATAAACGGTATGATTAAAATAGTGTGTTATTAAAACCAATTGAAATAAAATAAGCCTTTGCTTAAAGCAAACCCTGAACAAAATCCTATGCCACCAGTTCAGGATTCTGTAGGAAATGACCTCGCTTGGTGATAGGGCTTCGGGTAAGGATCATTTATCAATATTATTAGTCATTAATAACTTTTCGTGGAGGCAGCCTGGCTAGTAACCATCCACTAGCTGAGGTAGCCATCAAAACACTCGTCAGTCTCCAGTCCAGAAGCTGCAAGAAACCCCCAAGAAGGTTTTTCTAACTCACTGGTGGACCCGGCGCATGCAAAGCGAAGCTGTGGCTTCAGGTCGGGAAAAACATTTGATAGATGTTTGTTCTTGGGTGGGTATTTTCTGATGTGATATTTTATAGAAAGAGTGAAGGAAAACATTTACTTTGTAATTAATTTATATTGTCCTCGTCACTTGTAACACAAGGAATACTAGTGGTGGTAAAGGAAATTGGTAGTATTGACTCTAACAGAAATATTATAAACCTTCCAAGGCTGCATCTCTGCTTACCATCAGGCAGGATAGTAGTCAAACATGAACGTCATAAACTTAATACCTCTGGTAATGCTGCCGGCTGAACTGCGGATACCGTATCTATACTAATATATAAAGCTGAAGAGTTTGTTTGTGTGTTTGTTTGATTGTTTGAACGGGCTAATCTCAGGAACTACTGGACCGATTTGAAAAATTCTTTTAGTGTAAGATAGTTCATTTATTTAGGAAGGCTATAGGATGTATAACATCACGCTAAGAGAAATAGGAGAGGAGCAGCAATAAAGAATATAGTCATCTAGTTGTTAATAATGACACTTGTCCCATTTATGATCATTAAGCTATAGGTTTTATAATTCTGTATAGATTTTTTTTACACTCATATTTTTTTTACAGTGTAAAAAAAGTATCGGAACGGAGTTTGAGTATAATATTAACGAATAATAAAACCTATAGCTTAATGATCATAAATGGGACAAGTGTCATTATTAACGATACGGTATCCGCAGTTCAGCCGGCAGCATTACCAGAGGTATTAAGTTTATGACGTCATTACATGCACATCTGCAATGTGCTCTGCCCCGATATGACGTTTACGGCACGATTCGATGGTTTACGGGCTGAACCGCGATGGTTTTTTTATAGTACGTAAATGCCCGGATGAAGGCCATGAAAATATGATGTTGCTATGAGTTTTAAGTTTTATACAAGCTCTGTTTTACGGAATCGTTCGATTATATCTACTAAACGCTAACAGTTTGACTGACAGGCAACCTGAAACTGAAAGGATCAAACGAACAATAATTCCTTATACATATGTATAGTATATGAGAGCATCAAGAAAGGATTATAAAATACATGCGAATATAGTTTATTTTGACGGTAAAATTTAGTTTTAATAAAAATAAATTTTATTCCATTCATAACTAACCACTGTATTATATATTATTGTCATTGATAAGTCCGCCCATTGTACACTCATGCAATAAAGGACAAATAAATAAATAAATAAGTAGTCTATTAATGATTGTATTTTTTTTTCTATTTCATAATTTATGTACACGTTTATAGATTGTATGCAAAGTAATTTTGGAAATGATGTACATAGGTTCAGCTTAACTAAACTGACTGCTAATAATAAGATACTCTACTACAAATATTCAGTAAAGTAACTGAATAACCTCTATGCCAATAGAAACCAATTATAATAAAGTATTCAATGAAGCAACTAAACTGACTACTATGTTAAACTATAAGATTTATTCTAATATGTCATAGTACATTTAGCATAGGTTTCTGAAAGGTCAATCAAAATATTAGTGAACTAACAGACATGTTATTAGAAGTACCGTCAAAATTCGAGTTTCTAAAACGGTGATTCGGCAATAATAAATTAGAAAACAAAATCGCATTATTCGGAGTAATATTTGACAGATCCGTTAAACTGATCAATTATTCTTTAATGACACAATTGACGTTTGACAATAGATTTGACAGTTTATTAGATCATTTTTCGTTGATCAGTCTTTCAAAAATCGGCGGTTAGTTCGCGATCGATGTCAGGGGCCACTAACTAGTGTTAATTATCTTATATCTTAAACTCTTCAAGCTCCTTACATTATAACTTGACGTCTAGTCATCGTATATAACACGTTACAATGGTGTTTCAATGAACAGAAATATTGCAATGTAATATAATGATTGATGACGTCATTAGAATAAATCACAAATGACTTGCATTTATAGCATGATGCATGAAATACTTGTTATTACAGCAAACGTTGTTTTGCCATATAAATTATTATTTTAGAACTATTTTGATAACCAATGGTTATAGTGGGCGAACCTTAAGGTTAAAGCTAGACATATTATGCCGTCACGGACTTTTATTTAGAACTTACAGAGAGGACCAATATTGTAATACAAGGAAGGAAGCTCTAAATTTTGCTGTTTTCGCAATATTTTTTTTTGCTGCTTCTTTCCAATTCATCTTAGCGTGATATTATATAGCCTTCCTCCATGAATGGACTATCTTACACTAAAAGAATTTTTCAAATTGGTTCAGTAGTTCCTGAGATTAGCGCGTTCAAACAATCAATCAAACAAATAAACAAACTCTTCAGCTTTATATTATTAGTATAGATACACATAAAAAAATATTCAATTGGATCCCGTAAATCCCGATCGTCGATATCTGTTTAGCACAAAGGTTGGCTGGTAGAGAATGCTCCTAGTATTAAGCCCGCCTTTTGTATAAACAGGTATAATATAAAAAATAATTAAATAAATAAACTTTTAATATTTTTTATATAAATAAGCGAAAATCCAAATATTTCAATGTAGAACGCCATTCATAAAACAGACAATTATACAATTGTCTTGAAACCATACTTCTCAATTTTTTTTCTTTACATGTATTAACTTTTGAAATAAAAAAGTTAAATTGTTCAATTCTTCCGGGATTGACTGAAACTTTCTGAATACGTCCCATCCAAACGCTGAATTCCCTAATACGGAGTTATTTGAAGAAAGTTGATTTTAACTTATGTTTGATCAGTTACGCCAACTACACTTTGCAAATACATACAAACAGTTTTAAGCTCTAGTTGCAATGACTAAGAAAACATTTTTCACTGATCCCACATAAAGATACGTTCCAGATAATTTTTATGAGCGCTCAAGTAATTCTATCTTTATAGCTTACGGCACTTCGGTCCAAAACTTCGCCATGAAATTTCGATCGAAGCTTTAAAATTTTAAACTGGATTTTGGAAGTTTTAAACACGGAACATAATATCAAACTCGAACGGATGTATGTTAAACTTCAATGGTGTTTTTACTATCAAGTTATTAGGAATGTGTGTGGAAATAGTTAACGTACGTACAGTTGGTTTATTTTCATATTGCGTTAAATTGCTGTTATACTCCTATAACAGCCTATAACACAATTTCATATGAAGAACAAACAGAAGAAAAAAGTTTTTAGTTACCAAGTATTATTCTAATTGTTCCTGAAACAAAGCTAGGTAAAAAATAAAAAATCTATGTTCTTAAAATTTTTGTTATAGTATTTATTTACAATATATATTATACTAGTTGCCCCAGCAGACGTTGTTCTGCAACAATATAACCTAACAGACTCAATCAATTTTGCCAATTAATTATCTTACATCGCCGTCTGTTAGAATCTTATGGAACTAATTCTTCGTGAGATATGAAACAAATAATAAAAACAGATATTAAAAAATAATTTTGCGACTATAAACTGAGATGTAATCTATTCTATATTTTAAGTTGGAACAAACTCTACACGGTGTAGTAAATTTGATTAAAATCGGTTAAGTAGTTTAGGAGTCCATCGCGGACAAACACCGTGACACGTACTTTATATATATTAAGATGTAATAAAGATACGTAAGTACAGTTGGTGAAAATTTAAGGCCAATTGGTAAGAGTTATGAGGTTTCGCTTTACAAAATCAGTTTTGTTTAATTTAAATGTACTGCAATGCCCACTAACTGCAATGCGTCTTGCGTCGAGTTGTAACGGTTAAATGCCAAGAGTTATGTCGTGGTAATTTTTTAACCACGTGATAGTTTCATGGCTTTTGGATTACTATCTGTATATTATCGGGCTTAATCATTTCCATATTTCGTATAGGGATATAGCAGATTCATTAGTAATAAATATTTTGACAATGTGCCTGACAAAACAGTTGTATAAATAAACCATTATAAACATCGCTTATTCAGTTAATAGCCCTTATTGAGCCTGCAAATAACTTACAAATTACAGTTGTTGTATTTGAGTAATAAAATGAGCTATTTGCCTTTCGACATTCATATAACTAGTGGACTCGGCGAACTTTGTATCCTTTGACCTTTTGACATTTATCCAGTTATTATAACATTAATTAATTCTCAGCTCCTATTAGTAGCGTTATGTTATATAGCCTATAGCCTACCCCAGTAAATAGACTATTCAACACTAAAAGATTTTCTTAATTTGAACCAGTAATTCCTGAGATTAGTACGTTCAAACAAACAAACTCTAACTTTATAATATTAGTACAGATTCTAGAACTATTCTTATAAAATAAAATTAAACCAACTTCTATGTAATGAAACAACCCAGCTGTCGTTCTACCCCACGAAAGACACAAAGATAGACAGATCCAGACCGAATGTAAAGAAATATCATTAAATTTTTTCTTCCACTGGGAATCGAACCCAACACTAGAACCATAGCGAAAACGGGTATTTAATTTAGATTTCGTAACAAGTTTGTCGGTTTGAATATGCATATTCAAATTACATGTTTCGAGTATTAGAATTCTTATAATTAGTGTACATTATAGTCATAGGTATTAGTGTGAACATTATTCGTTATCTGACCAAGTTTTTTGTTTCCTCATCGTCCACTGACCTCAGCGTTTTTAGACCCGTTCCCTGAACAGAACCCGCTAGTCTCGACAGAACTTTATTAACAATTAACATTAAGAAACATCTGTAAGCTAGACTCGGGTTATTTAACCTCTGAGAACAAGAGACCGCGATTCCTTGAGCTCTTATTTAACTAGGTTTAGGTACTTAGCGTTTATTTGAAACCGGAACCGAATTGATACAGAGCTGTCTATTGTTGTAAATTAACCCCCATTTAAGGGACACCCCACGTTTTAGGAGTGAATAGAAAAGTAGCAAAAATATTCTTATATAATTTATTTATATGTATATTAATTACTTCTTATTCCTGGATCATTGTTGTAATTATAAATATAATATAACTAATTCATAATATCCTATAAAACATGCTTATTTCGAATCATACTACAAATACGAAATGTAATATAAATGTAGAGACGTGAGTATTATTTTTATAATACTTTTTTATTCTAATCGTCTGATATTGAATATATAGAGAGGTTCCGTTACAATAAAGATAAATATTTAATTTAATTTATAAAGATTTTCTATTGCATGGACTTGTGAATCTCATTTCACTTAAACAACAAAAATACACAAAAAAGTAATTTGAAGACTAGAAATCCATTCACAGACGGACAGAAAAGTTACGTCTATAAATATTAAGGTCGTAGAGTTTTTGATCCTATGTTTTTCTGCAGTTAGGATATTATTATTTAGTTTTTGTTTCTTCTGAGGAATCTTTAGCTATGCATTTTATTTTTGCAACACATCAAATCAATTTGTAAAAAATATACGATGTGCTTATTTCACGACAGTGCAAAAAGGAAATCTTCCATTCGTAGAACATTGATTGATTATAGAGGATAATTTTTAGTAAATTAAAATTTATTTAAAATACAAGTACACATTCAAAACATATAGGATTAAGGTACATAGTGCTTTATTATATACGCATAACAATACATATATAACAGAAAATTATCAGTGTAAGAATAGTTAAAAATGTTTAATGCCACACAAACAAGGGTAGAGAAGAATTAAGTTAAAGTTAAGATAGAAGTTCGATTAAGGAGTACTTATGTATTATTAATGGATACATATTATGTAATAATAAAGGTATACAAATTGGAATTAGAGAGAGAAAGGTATACAATAATATTTAAATGTATACAGTCAGAGTGACTGGTAGAGAATTTTAGGTAAATTGCTTTTTCAAAAAATTAAAGGGGTATGGAGAGCCAATGGTTCACAGAAAAAGTAGCAAAGGACAGAAGTGGATAACATGTAAGAAAAGGTATTAGAACGAAGGAATTTAATATCAGGTCACATACAAATACTGAAAATAAAACATTTATACTCTCAATTAAACATAAAATCAAGAAAATAATTCTTGTTAACTTTAACAGAACGAACAACGAACTTGCCTAACATAGGATAGAGACCCTTTACAAAACAAACCAAAGTAACATAACACTATGTACATATGTATATTATTACTTTTACCCAAGAACTATGTATTACGTAACTTATTAAAAAAATACTACTATCGGCGATGCTGTTGACCTGAGTTTAAATTTAGTAAGATTAAATGAAGTGCTAGAATCTATCAATAAGTTGCCAAGAATTCGTGCTGAAGTCGAGAGGTATCTAGTCTCAATTACGGGTCCATCACTTCACTGAATTGTGAACGCAAACATGGAACGGCTAAGCGTTATGCCATCTACACTAATACATCCAAAAAACAATCTTTTGTTTCATGGAATATGAATTATTTTCGTTGTCTGATAACTTCCATGTTCGACTCATTCGAATGTTTCGCTTGTGTTTGTCAGTCTTAATTCAACCGTCGCGGAGATCGCACGTGTCGTCTCGTCGCCGATTCTGTTTTCGAACTCTTGATAGTAGAGATACGGTGATAGTGATTTTGTGAAGTGATTAAATAATCTGTGTTCATGGAACGATAATTCGGTAAGTATTTCATGTGGTGTGTTTTAAATGCGCAGATCCTTTGTTTTGTTGGTGAGATGTCTCGATTTGGTTGTGGAAGGTCGTACGTTAGAATCCAATAGCTGAGTTGAGGTAATTGGTGTCTGATGCTTTCTTTGTTCAGGGTACAATGAACTTGTGGATGGACCAGGTTTATCAGGACCTCGGCCAGTGCTTTGTTCCCAGGGGATAATAGAAAGTTATTAATTAAAATAATTGCAGAAGTAGTAAAGTCGCCACTAAAAGTCGCCACTTTTTTACTCATTTTAATTGTATTAATGGAGGAGTATTAAGGTAGAGTAATTGTTGTGTATTCTGCATTGGATTACTTTTTAAACATAAATTTAACTTTCGAAACTAAAATTTTAGTTTATTTTAATTAGTGAGTAAATTTGATTTTACTTTGTTATTAAATATACTAGTGAACAATTTATTATCGTTAATTTTATGACGCATTTGAATATTATCGTCGATAGTTTTTGTTCACTCGGCCGGCGGCAGGGCTGGGAATGTTATGATAGTGTATAATTACTGCAAATACTGCAATGTTGCAAAAAGATGTTTTAAATAACTTTTACGTTACATAATTCGGAGTTATTTATTTAATGAGTACAAAGCTATGCGAAGGCTGTCCATTACAATGGGTATAAAGAATGTTTTTGTACAAAAGTAAAATTTTTCAGCGTGTCGACGGGTTATTGAGAAATTGTTGGCCTTCTATCACGGCACACCTTTAGCGAACGTTTTCGAGCTTATAAGAGAGATTGTGAAAGTTAAAAAATTTCATTTTACAAGTTTCCAACTTTAACATATTTACCGTTTTAAATGTTCGTTGTGAATTGGGCAATTCATATGTGGTAATTCTAGTACACTTTACTGATATGCTAATGCTTAATAATAATAATGATAGTCTTACAGTCCTGGGTTCAAATTTTACATGCGTACCAGATATCATTATCACTTTGTTAAAGAAACATCGTAAGGAAATGTGCCCGATAGTCCTAATTTCTATAATACGTTTAAAATGTGGAAATCTGTTTAATCCTTTATTGACTAACGGAACCATTATGTCACTGCTTTATTGTAAAAACTGGCCCGGGTTCATTCAGTCCCTAGAATTAGAAATTACTAGGACCAAAGGAGTTTGCTTAGATTGTCTTCTACAAGTATTATTATCTTGTCTGTAGTTCCCCTCACATCGTAAAATTTATTTAAATATGTAATTAAATACATTTTATTCGAACTAGTTCTCCCAGTATTCGTAATTCGACCACAATCATGGAAAATTTTTGTAATGAATTTGCATGTCTCGCACTTTTTTTCTACTGTTATTCATAATAATATTCGTTAGTAGTATAAATGCAATCATTTTGTATTGTGTAATAAAAAGCAGTTCGGTAGTATTGGAATGAAATAAAAAATACATTTTTAATAATATAATAAACACTTGTTAATAGGTTCCATACAAAAAATACATACTCTATATAAATAAAATGAATTGCTGTTCGTCAGTCTCGCTAAAACTTTAGAACGGCTGAACCGATTTGGCCAATTTTGGTGTTGATTTATTTGTGGAAGTCCAGGGAAGGTTTAAAATGTAAGTAAATATAAAAATGCCAGGAATTTAGTAAAAAAACAGCAATTTTCTACGCGGTACGAAGTCTGCCGGGTCAGCTAGTAATATATATTTTTTTAAACAGTCGATAGACATCGAAGTTAACAGAGAAATAACCTGTAGCTGTTTTCTCTAAACCTACTTATTTATTAATACGTTATTATATTTAATTTCTATAGTTGGTAAATGATGATTAAATTTTATTATTAGTAACTTTAATACCATTAGCGAAAATTGACAATAATATTTATACAGCTGTATTTGTGTCGTTATTTTATTAAATTATCCGTAGCATTGACCTACCTGTAACGTGTTTATTTAATAACCAGTTAGATCGCATCCGAAATACGTATCTAAATTATTGTTGTCATTGGAATCTTATTAATAATTCGTAAATATTAGTCCTGTCCGGACAGCGGTAAATGTATTTTAAGTTTTTAACCTACATTGACAACCTTCACCCATTTTATCTTGAGGAAAAAAGTGAAAAGGAAACAAAAGAAATAGAGAAATAAACATTGACAGATATCAGTGGTTTGGGTAGATCGTAAGCGATCGATAGAAATAAGCGTGGTCGGGAAATTGATCAAAAATGACATCTTTTAGTACTTTAGATTTAATTGCCAATCTCTATATATAAAAGAAAACTCTTTGAGTACAAAACAGTTCAACGCACGTACAATGTACAATATACAATAAATTGCACAAAGAGAAATAGATATAAAAAACATTAGGCGATCTTATCGTTAAATTGCGATTACTTCCAGGCAACAATTTTAGTTTTACTGTAAAGGTACATTTGTATGTTTGCTTTATTTGAAATAAACATTCTATATTGTCAATGTAAGGTATTCATTTTATTACTCCGTAACGTAGTTGATAGTGACTGTACTAAGAAGCTAGGAGTCTCAGGTTTGATCGCTGGTTGGGGCAGATTTTGACAGACAGTGATTGTAAGTGCTCGTAGGTATTAGTGTCCATGTTTCTAACGACACAGGGAATTTTCTGAGTAGTGCGTATGAAAGCGTGTTAATATTTGATTATTAACTAGTACCTTCTCATTTTATTTCCTCTATATTAATGATATAAATTTGAAGAGTTTGTTTGTTTGAACGCACTAATCTCAAGAACTGCTGGTTCGAATTGAAAAAAACTTTTTGTGTTGCATAGTACAGTTACCGAGGAAAGCTATAGGCTATATAACATAACGCTACGACTAATAAGAGCTGAGCATTGATGACAAATGTTACAAAAACGGGGCAAATGTTCCAACGTGATACAAAGTTCGCCAGGACTACTAGTTATAAAATAAAATATACTATTAAAAGTCATGTGAAGGTCTCGCTGCTAATAAATGAGTTTATTAATTATTTTTTTGTTATGTCTTGGAGTTTTAATTGAATTTTTAATGTAATGTTGTATTAACATTTATCTGTACGTAGATGTAGAAATAAAATTGTATTATTATTATCACGGAACTTTGAACCCGTAATTGTTATGAATGAGACAAAAGATAGTTGAATAGGATATAACTCAAATCAAATCATTTATTCGAAGTAGGTTTTTACAAACACATTTCAAAAGTCAACTACGCCATCGCTTCAGCAAAGCCCTACGATGAGTGGCCCTGGTAGAAGAAGCGGCAATAAACT
>DWJN01004318.1:0-12533 GCA_018248895.1 Carystus phorcus
TAATTGACTTCAATATTAGCAGTATCTCCAAACAATGTTTTATTAGGACGGCTACGAAAATAATCATTTTAACTTATTATCTTCTATCTCAAGATGGTAACATTGCTATAAATTTTGTTCGTAATATCTACATAAAAATGAGTAGATAAGAGTGTCATTTGAAACAGAAAACTAAATAAATTTAAATAACCCACACAATCATTTACATATGTGTTATTACGTGAAACGATAATTCATCTATTTGGTTCGGTTCATCATAAAATTAACTTTCTGATTGTTATCAACATAACACGTAAAAAACAAGTATGGAATTTAAAATAAGTTACAAATGAAAGTCATATACAATTTTATACGTACATGGAACAGTTTTTACGTAAGTAGTCCGAAAAAAAAACAAGTAAACAGTTAGTGTCACCCATAAACATTGGTAACATTAAACACATTACCAATACATTGACGAATAAAAATATGATTGTCCCCACATATAATGTTGTGAGGATGCCCAACCCTCCAAAATAAAATGATGATGGCTCGGACTCCAGTTAGATAGAAACCCTTACACACCAAACCAGTGAAATCCTAATGCATTAAACCATTTCGTAACAACCTTTTCTTGATCAATGATAATATAAAATGAAAGACAAGTTAGAAGGGCATGAAAAAACTTAATAATAAATAAATTAAATTAATACAGTAATACAATTAATAAAAAGGGAAGAAATACCACTTAAAAATATCTTACTTTAATTTTTTGGGACTATAATTAAATAATAATATGTTTTAGTGGACAAGTAATTTATTTTATACATCGGTGTACCAACCGACTAGCCACAACCATTTAGAAATTCATATTATGTCTACATATCAGAAATTGTATCTAACGGATCTTACCACCATTGATTATGATAATTGATTGACTGATTGATGATGGATTAATCCACTTAAATACTATACGATTATGAAGCGTAATGTCTATGAGCTAATAATATAGAGTACCTTACGTAATACCTTTTGTCACTTTAAATTAACATAAAATAATCCAATCTCAGTCTCACGTATACTTACTAATTAAAGCTGCACTTAAGACCAGTGCGAGTCATTAAAATGTAGCTCAAAGACACTGTGTAATTTAATGTCTACCTATTCTTGGATGAATTAAGTAATCCGCTGAGAAAATCACATTTGCTTAACACGTTACTTACATTGTTTCTAAACAAAAGAACATGCGTGCATTTTTCTCATAAAACCACGCTTATCGGCATTGCAAGGAAGTTTATAAACGTTTCACAAGCATATGGATCCTTATAAGTTGGAGAGGCACCTTTACAAAATACGGATATGTCGGTACCAGACTCCGGACGGTTTTTGTTCGGAAGGTTCAGATAGACGATTGACATTTAAACTGGTTTGGAGACCGATTTCAAGGGACGACACCTGGCAGCATTTCTTTAATGTCACTTCCTACATATACGCAGTATTCATACGTTAACAGAGTTATTGTAGGCGCGTATAAGTTTTCGCGGTCGCACCCACAAGCCCTTCCAATAGACGTCAAGGCCTCCACTCTTCATATAAAACAAGTTCACCCACCCGCCACGATACACTTTGTTACTTTCACGCGAGCAGTGCACATTTAGACAAAATGTACAGGCTCTTGGTATGTTCGGCGGTTGTCGCGATGGTCGCGTGTCAGCAAGAAGGTGGTGGAAGACGTGTCCCAAAATACGCGGGTGACCCGAAAACGGCAGCTATTGTACAGGAAGCCCGGTATCTTAGCGGAAACGGAGCTTTTGGTGCGGCTTATCAGCAGGAAGATGGAATCAACTTCAAAGAAGAGACAGATGCTGATGGAAACAGACGTGGCAGCTACTCCTATATCGACGACAGTGGACAAAGGAAGACCGTGAACTACATCGCCGGAAAGAACGGATTCCAAGCCGTCGGTGATCATATTCCAACTGCACCTCAAGCCGCTGCACCTACTCCGGGCTATACCCCTGACCCAAGATATAACTCACCGGATTACAAAGCGCCACAATACAGTGCTCCTCAACAGTACAGTGCACCCGCAGCTCCTCGCAACTACGGCGGCAAACCCAATGTAGATGACGGACAATACTATCCCGAGTTATATGAACAGGAAAACTATGTCGCTCCTCAACAACAATACAAAGCTCCAGCTCAGCCTCAATACCAGCCTCAGCCTCAATACCAGTCTCAACCGCAGTACCAATCGAACAACATCTACCCTGGTGTGCAGCAAGCTCAGTACAGTGGACTTCAGTCACAGCAGTATTCTGCTCCCCAGCAATATTCGCAGCCTCAGCAGTATTCGCAGCCCCAACAATATTCGCAGCCCGCTCGCCAGGACTACTACGAGCCAACGACACCGCCACCATCTCGGTTCTTCCCTCCTGGTAAATTCAGTTTGAACAGAGCACCCGATGGCTATACCTACTCGTTCCACAAAGTTTAAATCTAATTTGCTCATAAGAGAGGCCTCGATGATTTGTAAAATTTGAATTGTCGAGTCATCAGGGAGGCGGCGCGCTAGTGCTCGGTAGTTCCGAAAGCGTTTCTTTGTTGTTTTGCTGTGATATTGTGCTTATGGACATAATTATGTATATTGTGTTGTTTGTTTTTTTGTTAAAACGAAGGGTACATGAATAGAAATGCGTTGACGGACACAACTTGTAAATAAATTTAGCATTATTGTAACTTAATACTTGTTTTATTTTTATCTCTTATAAACAACAATTACGACAAATGATTAAAAATTTGCTTTCCTAACCACACCTTAATTATTTCACGATACTACTAGATACTAATTTATACATAAAACCCATCCTTGTTGTTTGAAATGTGTGCGTTGGGCGTTAATTATGATACAAATAAAAATTGTATTATTGCATTTATTGCATGGTATTCGTTTACAAGAAATTAAAAAATCATTACAGTCCTACCCCATCACAACCCTTCCTTTTGATTACTGCATAATTAACATGAGACCTTACGATTTGGCAATATTTTACAAGAACGATTTGCTAAAAGAATGACTGACAATTCAATCACGAGGATACATGTCTACAAAAATGTAGTTACAATTTTTATAAAATAAACATTTAAACTTATAAGGCTTTAAAAAGTTGCTCTAGTTACTTCCTGCTGAACAAGGTCCCTGGGGTGTGGGCAGTGTCCGCATTCTATCATACAGACCTATACCAGCTCGCCTTACGCTCGACGCAAGGATAACTTAGCGAAACCGGTCCAATCCAGCCACACCTTTCCATTTACTCGACAACTTATTAGGTCACACTCACACAGGCACCACAAACTACAACGGAAAACATAGTTACAATTCACAACAAACTCATTATCAGACACAGACATAGATCTATAGCCCATGTCGAAACATAACTGACGAGTTAAGCAATCGAAAGGTAATAAAGTGCAAATATTATTCGGATAAATTTTAACCGAGTGTGTTTGGCTTGCACGTGGTCAATTGAAGTCAATTAGAGATTTTTATGGCCCGTTTGACCTAATGGAGCAATGTTTAATAAAATATGCGGATAAAATCGATTAAAACAGTGTTTACTGTGTTGAATGTCGGTATCGCTTACTTTTTTAAAATACATATTACCTATATTGAATGTAAGTTTATGTTTAATAGTATTAGTGGCACAGATTTAACAATACGTAATGGCAGTATGACACAGTTCGTTAATTTAAAAATAAAAATATTTTTAATCGTTCATAATTTAATACACATAGTGTATTTCATTTATGTTACTTACTGATTGCAAACTACAACTTAGTCGTAAGAATTTCGTCATCCAAAATTGAGAACATCCGAACAGGTAATTGCTTTCAATTATCGAAAATTCCTATCTTTACGTTTAGCAATATCCTCATATAAAAGTAAGGAACGATAACTATTATTTCGACTAGTGCAACAGAATAAAATTATTTTCGCAACACGCAGACAACGTTATTTCTCCATGACTCGTTACATTTGAATGTTGCGATTCCACAAATATCAAAACAGTATCATTTGTTCCGTATCGCTACATATGAATCGAAAATCGTTGCAACACGTGATTGTTATATTGGAACGTTAGGTCCTTACGGAATAGAGTTGCATAACATAAATTCTTAGTAATTTGCCTGTCAATTTGCTTGTTATTGTGGACGTCAACGTAACGTGTACTCGCCAAGTGATCAAATTTCGACAATAATAATTATCGAAAATTTGACGAATCGAAATCGAAAACATATGAATTTGCGTGTTTCTAACACATTTTTTACTCCCACATTTGGTTTATAAATTAATATCCGAAACAATTTTTTTACACTGTTTCGTTAAGGATTCCAAACATAACAATATTTCACTATCAATTAATGACGATTAAGAAACGTACTGTTTGAATAAGAAATAAATGCAAAATTTTTAACCGACTTCAAAAAAAGGAGGAAGTTTTCAATTCGATTGTATTTTTTTGTGTGTAGACCGTGTATTTTTTATGTGTGTAGGTTTTCGCGTGACGAGTTGTCACCTAATCCATAAATTTTTACTGGGTAGACCGATTTCGGTGATTCTTTTTTTATTCGAAAGCTGGTACTCTCCCATTGGTGTCATATTCCTTTGAGCGACATCTGGCGAGTAGTGCTTGAGGTATGCTTGAGATATACTGATAATGTGTATTTACTTTACTTCGATTTCGTGAATTAGGTGTTCATTTCAATTATTTGTCGATGAAAAATGAACAAAATAAAGTATATATGATGGTTTGTAAGCTCCCGGACGGGTGTCATTTTAATTTGGTGAAGATCTGATCATTACTTTCGGAGACAGACAACAAGTAGGTTAGGTTGGTATGATCTTATTAATGTAAAAAGGAGGAAGCCCGCGTTAGCGAAATTAGTGAAATTGTTCATGCAAATATAAACATATATACCACAATTCTTCTTTCCGAACTTGACTAATATATTGCCGTGTATATTCTCTTGTCATTTTGTTTTGGATATACATATACATAATATACGCCTATCTACAAACCAAGCATTTTCTTTTATCCAGAATCGACCTTAGAACTCTTTCGTCCACCTGCAAGATTTGTGAACCACAATGACCTTGTTTCTACATGTAACTATGATTACTAATTAATACTGAACTTTACCGCTAACGTAATCAGAGCAAAGTTAAACAGGAATGTAGTCAAGTAGTAATATTGTCCTCCATAACTGCCGGCCTTCGCTTTGCTTGAGAAAGCATTTGGAGCGTAAACTACGATATGATCAGGTTGCTGGTATACACACGGCACAGACGAGTGATCGCTGACATAATTATCATGTCAGTTTGGACCATTTGATTTGTCAACTGTGGTCCTATACATACTCCAACCTGCGCCAATTTCTTACTAAAAGTTTAGTCATATTTAATTGGGTTATCAATTAGCTTTACGAAATAAATATCACAACTTGTTTTTTAATTGGATTTTATGAATAAAACATGATCTATACTAAGGTTTTTTTTTATATTTTAGTAATACAATATATTATGTAAGACTAATAAGTCAATATTTAGTTCGTTAAAATTGAGGCTAAATGACGAGATGAGTTAATAATAATAAGAGGCTTTGATTGTGTATTTATTTGTTAATTCGATCCCAATACAGCACTGTAAGTATTCTCCCTGACAATTTACGAATCTAACTTTGAATCTTATGATCGTATCATTTATAAAACGAAATGGCTAGCTTGTTTTGCTCTGACGTTTCTATGAAATAAATGCTATCTAAGAGAGCTAAATGTATAACGACAAATCAAAACAAACTGAAACACGATGGGGCTATATAATTGCCATCCATGATTAGGAAAACTGTCGCGAAAACAGCTCAATCGAAAAAGTTCTTCTAAAACACAAAAACTTCCAATCGTTCATTTATAATAGCATATTTTTATTCCAACGCAACTTAGCGGTAACGAAGCGTGAATATACCTTTCGATACAAAGATCTACATCTTTGGTAATAAAGTATTAAGGACTTCTTAGCAAGAGATTCTCAGAGCTGTAATAAATTTTCTATTAACAATTTTATTACAAGAGGAAATTGAAAATAAATGCTGGCTTGGAATAAAATGCGAAACTCAATTGGACTCTAGAAGGCAAAAAGCGGAAAGTAGAGCGCTCAATAAACTAATATTTCACCGCTAACATAAACAAGATATTGGTTATCCAATAACCAATAAAATATCTTTATTATGGTTGTTTTAAACAACTTTTGTTATTATAACGATCTTCAATGCATTGTAATTTCAATCTAACAGTGATAATTGCACAGTGCGTTTTCAACGTTTTCTTTTGAATGACATACATAGGTACACTTATTAATTTATGTATAATTAATTTGTTACTGTATGTGTTATAGACACGCTGGTACGCAGAAAAAGAATGCTATAGAAATTTGTGCGCTTTTTAACCCCTTTAGGGGATGAATTTCTTAACATTGCTTAATTATAATGCTTGACTACAATCCCATCTAATGGTAAGTAGATAAATAGTGTTCGATCGTAAAGCTCATTAACTTAGTAAAAGCCTGTTCATTCTTGAATTATTTCCAAAAACCTTCTTGTTATGTAAGAACCCCTGTACAAAATTCATTGTTTCTAAATCCACTGGTTAAGTTGTACCTTATCTACGAAATCGTAAATCTACGATAATTATTTTTAGTAAGCATGAGGTAAAATCAGAAATGTATGCAGCATTAGCATAAAAAACGACCCGAGCGAAGGCTTCATTTCAAAACACTAGACTACCTAATATAACCGATACAATAGAACAAAAGGACAAAATACAGAGCAAATGCAAATCACCCAACTCAGCACTGAAAATACATTCGTATGAATCGTTATAGAGTGAATCAGTCTTTGTCACGCAACCGTCGAGAGTCAGGATTTGCCAAGAGAAAAGAAAAATCACGGCTCAGTGGATGTATAGTTCATTTTATATGCATTTTGCATTCTGTGCTCGCGTTCGAGTGCAGATCACGACAGTACATTCGCTGCCAATACGACAAATACTTTTTAAATTATTCCTTCCTCCTCGTCCGTTTTAAACATTATTCCAAAACCGTCTCAACTAACTGGCTGCAGTTATGCGAGTAGAAATGTTAATGACACCACCCCTACGGGTCTTACATTTAAATAGCTATCCAATCAATGCTTTTTAAAACATATAATTGCCTTATTTTGTAAAGTCTGTAGCTGAAAATGTAGAATTTTTTATTCATCACAAAATAAAACGTTTTGGAAGTGCTGAGAAAAGGTGTTTCAATTTAAATTTCATGAATCAGGTTGTGGGTAACGGGACTATAGTTTTGGATTGGGTAAGGGATAAGAGTAAAAAACATTCTTAGAAAAAAAATTATAATTGTAGAAGAAAATATATGTACATACAAAAAAAAATCCATTTTATACTAAGAAATTTTAAACTGTTATTATTGTATAACTTACTTCAATGACTAATATTGACAAATAAATCTTTAAACGGTCCCTAGTTAGTCACTCAGACCTAATGTTATGCAAGCCACATTGTAACAATCTAATAATAATATACTCTTTACCAGTCGGCATTGGAGCAGCGTGGTTGAATATGTTCTAGACCTCCTCAGTGATGGGAAGAAACACGTGTAAATATAATTAATTGGGTTGACGCCAACAACATACAAACGTGATGTTTATTAATTCATCCAATGCGGCACCTTCATTTTATTTTTCATTTATGACTGTATTTCCTTCAGAAAACGGCAACGTTAATTTAATAGATGATCGTGACATTTAATGATTAATTTTTTCTTGCTTAATGATTAGTATTTTAAAAATTCAAGTCATATGAAGATGTTCATCGTAGTCAGGTAAAAATAATCATATTTAAGGGCATATCCATAACAATCGTTAACAGATAAATCAGACCACAGGGCGTAATAGGGAGGATGAAAATCTCGGTTCACTGGATATGTTCACTTTGTATGCATTGTGCATCTTTTAGATATTTGACAGGTCACGGTAACGCGGCTTCGCCACCAATACGACAAACACTGCAATTGGCAACTCTCTTCACTTGATTTTGTTTTACCCCTCAGGAATTGAATTTTATACTTACAATACACGGCAGAATAATGAATGAATTGGAATTAATGGCATGGCATTCTACCAAATTGTAATAGAATTATAATACTTTTGATTAGATATATGTGTAAATTTTCACCAATCCGCACTGGAACTGCGTGGTGGAGTATGCCCTAAGACTCCTCAGTAACGGAGGGGAGATCTGTACCCTATAGTGGGTCTATGGGTTGATGCCGTATATGTTAGTATTGTTTACCAAAGTAGCGGAAGTTTTAAGACATTTCGGGTGTACCTAGACAACTCATAAAAAAAACAAAATTCTCCTGGAATAAATCCTGGATTGTTGCTTCATAGTGACTGAATCAAGTAGTACATGTATTGTTTGATACAATCAAGTAGGTATAGTTTTTCGCTGCTATATATTTTTCATAACAAACATTTTTCATCGCGGACATTCAACATTTTAATTGTAGCGGGTACCGTCTCGCCGGTGAGTCTTGCCGTGACCAAGATCCATGTAACTGAGTCGAAATATCGGTAAAAGAATACACAGATCGTGAGTATCCGCTACAATTAAAATGTTTTCGCTGCTAATCGATAAGATTGTAACAAAGCAATTAAATTAAGTCTTCGTTTTTTTCGTAAAGAGGGGCGATGAGCTTCAAAAAAATTACGTCACCTGATTTTGAGTGGTCACCTTCATCCACAAGCATCAGTAATACACCAGGAAGGACCAATGCGTTACTGTTCAAGAAGGAAAGCTCTCAAGTCCCAAGCCAGAATGAGACGAGTCGTTTAATGGCTAACTTAATCAAAATGATAGCTAGTTAGGATGGCTTCAAAAAAGTTAATAATATTACTTATAATTAGAACATATAATTATGATAGATAATTCTACAAGGAGCCCACCAGGTGGTTTCTGTCGACTCTTAAGACCAAAAGTTCAAAATCTAAGAAAATATTCCAATATCAAAATATTATAAATTTCAGAATTAAAGTAAATAACTAGTCCTTTTAATTTTATCACGATAATAAACAAAAAACCTTATAGGAAGTAATATAATGTTATAGTGTACAAACGAAACAGCTAGTTATTCATAGAATAAAATTATTACAGCTGAACTATTTCCATGGGCAAAATTACAATAATAAGTACAGTGGGTTCGAACCAGCTGTCATGGCAACTTACCAAAAGTCACTTAAACTAGTACAGTTTTGAAATTGGTAATCTCGCTAAAAGTTTTTTCTCCGCCAAATTGCTTGCTCTTGCTGTCGGAAAAACGTGGAACAACTTTCAAGTATTCAATTGTGCCTTGATACATTTTGTTTTTTATTTGCGCTAAGTGAATTGTTATTTCCCAGCTAAATAACTATGCTGTATTTTTTATAACGTTTACATCTAAGTATTTCCTGTCACGGTATATATAATTAACACATCACAAACAGCCACAAGGCCACAACTGAGATCAAACATTGATTAATGTCATATATGTCTTTCTCAATTAGTATTCAAAAGTCAGATACTTCATTTTGGGCTATAGCTATCGACCACCAATGTTATGGGGTCGTTAAAATTGTATGAATAGTATAACATTCGTAAATTAATTAATTAATTCATCGGTCTGACGATACTACATATAATAAGATTATGAAATGTAAAATTTTCTACAACTTTTTACAATTATACGCAAAGATCAAATATGATTCGCTACTCCTTTACGAAGGACTCGCTTCCTAAAACTACATAAAACTAAAATGAATTTTACATTCCATAATTCAATTAAAATTTAATATAATCATCTGTTACATTTTGTTTAAATTTTATTACAGAAAATTTTAATCTTCATTATATTATAAATGCCAAAGTTTAGATGGATGAAGCTCGATCACATCATTCCGTTGACCGTTCCGCTGTCGACCATTCGACCGTTCAAATCCATGCGTGGACGAAATTTGGCACAAAGACATACGAGGAATAGCAACTAAGCCACTTTTTGCCTCGGAAAAATGTTCAGTTCCCGTGAGATAATTGCAGACGGATAAGTAATTCATGGGATGTGTATCAAACTCAGTTTACACATTCAATAGTAGGCGAGCAATATCTACTCTATTC
Organism: Carystus phorcus; assembly: GCA_018248895.1. Classification (NCBI taxonomy): domain Eukaryota; kingdom Metazoa; phylum Arthropoda; class Insecta; order Lepidoptera; family Hesperiidae; genus Carystus; species Carystus phorcus. Next base: position 10,243 of record DWJN01004318.1, read on the forward strand.
CTATCCTTCAGCCCATAACGTCTTAAGAGGCAAATCCTCAACGATTTATGGTTCAAGAAGCAAACTCTGTATCGCCTAAAATATGTAGTAATGAAATTTTCTCTTGCAAACTATTCTACCGCGGTAAAAAACTGGTTTAAAATAAAAAGCTTTGCGTTGACAACGTGCACTTAGGATACCATAAAAATACTATATAAAATGTTATAACGACAACAGTATCATAATTACGTCCAGTCCATCGTGCACTCCGTAGCCAAGGACGTCCCACGGGAATGCGCGCAAGGAGAGGAATATTAAAGAAGACCGCAGCCACTAGCTGCACGAATCGATAGAATTGTGAGCATAAATGCGCCTTTTGCCTAGCCATGCATACCGACATGTGCATAAAGCAGTTTATATTCTGCATACAAGTGGAATGAAATTTGAAATGGAAAGAATGGAACAAATATTTATAACTATGTATGCGAATATGGTACATATCGAAAGTAGTTGGATCTAGTATAAACCTACAGTAAAAACTATCCAGCAGGCCAAGGTGTCATAAAAAACGACAAAAGTCGGCCCCGCATTTTGGTAGCCGTGGTGGGGCTTCACGTAAATCTTATATTATGAATATTATTATTAAGTCATTAATAGAATATTTCCGTGAAGTCTACCTGAATAGCCAGCTCTTGCTTATACGGGCTGGTTTAGGCTGTTTATTTTCTTGCGTTCTTATCTATACTCTATACTAATACTAATATATAAATATAAAGCTGAAAAGTTTCTTTGTTTGATTGATTGTTTGAACGCGCTAATCTCAGGAATTACAGGATCGATTAGTAAAATGCATTTAGTGTAAGATAGTCCATTTATGGAGGAAGGCTATAGGCTATAAAACATCACGCTAAGATGAATAGGAGAAGAACAGCCATAAAAAATATTGCGGACACGGCAATATTTCGCCTTTCCTTGCGTGCGCTAAGTAAACGGTGAAAGTTACTCAAAAATCATGTATTAAAAAATTGTTTCCCTTTAAAAGATATAAATAAATTCCGCGACAGCATATGTCTAGCTTTTAAAGTTAACCCACTATAACCATTTTAATGGTTATAAAAAATAGTTCTTAAATAATAATTTATATGACACAACTACGTTTGCTGGGCCATCTGGTTATTAATATGAATGTGCACCATACATCACTAAAAGTTGAGTTTATTTCAATTGGCTCAGGAATAAAAATGATACTATAAATACAACGAATCACTTTCAACAAATTCGTGACTTACTACGGGGCACAGGTCATTGACGAGACCTGGAGCATACTCCACCACGCTACTCCAGTGTTGGATTAACCCAAGTGCCGGAAATTATAATGCCGCCCGAAGGCGCATAACTGAACTATTACTATATACGATAACAACCATCACTGATAGTTTAACGTCCTCTCCGAGGCACGAATGTATTCAAAAAATTTTGCCACTAACGGTTACACATTATAGAATCAACCGCGTCCGCAGTTGCTTAACTTGGTTAATCAATTAGGGCTACCGACCATGTACCAAGTTCTTTGTCAAACGATTATTCAAAATTCTGAAGTTTCAGTTTTAATTTCCATGTTCGTAATATTTTAACTTACAACTCAGTTAAAAGGAAAAATATTTCGAGCACAAGTAAAACGGCTTTGCTACTGAGAACTGAGAGCTTTGTAGCTCTTGGTAAGTAAGTGTCTTATTATTAGATTCTCGGTTTCATTACGTAATATTGAACTGTGATACACTTAAGCAATAAAAATGTTACATTTATATTTTAAATCCCACTTTTGATGGTATCTATTGGAAAGTAATAAACATGTTTATTCCGACTGTTTCATCACTTCGCTTTGAAGGATACATCGAAGTGAAGTATTATCTAATAGTTTTTCAGAATTTGTTACAGGATTATAACAATTATCAGTATAATACAAATAATGAAGTTATCGATACTACTTAATGAAGTAATCGATACGCAGTCATCATGGCCCATGAAATCATCAAACAAAGATACCAAGGATGCGTCGTCGGATAAGAAAGAAGAGGGAACAAAAAAAAATGGTATGGATTTCAAACCCCTAGCCAGAAAACAAAGAATCGTTTACCAGCTAACTCAATCAGGATGGTAGAAGTTGCTCCGGTTCCGATAAAAATAATAGAAATATTAGCAATTAATTAACAATATTGATATTATCGGAATCGCTCATAGCACATCGTGTTGTTCCTAAGCGATCGCTGAGTTAAGCAACTGCAAGCGTAGTCGGTACCTGGATGGGTGAC